>RJWH01004545.1:0-103432 GCA_004363575.1 Solenodon paradoxus | reverse complement strand
GGAGTAAGTAAATTATATATTGAACTCCTAACTGGAGCTGAGGCCTTGTGGTTTCCATAGCAACCAGGCTGGAAATAGCTCAGCGTGACATCAGCACGGTACAGGTATAGCGATCCAGCCGTTCCCCAAACAAGCAGGCAAGGGGAGCCAGGGATGTGTGGCTAATTAGCATATGCAAATCAGGATGCTAAGCAGGGTGGGGCCTGGGATACTACTGCAAGCAGAGCCTGTGGCCAGACCATGGCCAGGGCCTCTGGCAGGTAAGCCGGCAGGTGGCGATGGGGTCAGGACCCAGGCTCCCCTCACATGCCCCGGTACTGGGGCCTGGGGCCGGCCGGGGCCTCGGTTGTGGGACTCGGGCCGCCCGGGCCTGCCTGCCCTGTGGGGCTCTGGGAGCAGGGCCAACGGGGCTGCCAGGGGATGGGCAGACGGCATTCATGGCACAGAGCCGGGATGGTTCCTTGCCCAGGCTCGAGTGGGATCTGGCTTCTCGTGGTTCGCGGGTGCCTTTGAAGCCAGCTACCTAACTGGGCCCTCCTGGCTGGCTGCCATTTTTCTCTCCAGGTCTGTGAGGGAACGGTCACCCTGTGCCGCCACCTCCACCTCCAGGCCAGGAAAGGTCCACAGACACCGTCACCACACAGCCTGCTGCTCCGTGGCATCATCCAACACCCTCTTTCCCACCCAGAACCAACGAGGGGGGGGGGGACTGCAGAGCCCTTCATTTGTGGTTTGGCACCACCCACTGATCACTTGGTCGCTCTGGACCTCATTTTCCACCTCAGTGAGATGGGAGTATTACCACCCCCCACCTATCTTGCAGGATGAGGCTGAGGTGCCCTGGAGAAGGACCTGGGGGGCTGGACAGGCCAGACACCTGTGGGGGAGGGGGAGGCTTTCTGTCCTTTCTGTTGAAATCAAAACTCTGTCACTAGCACTGCCGCCACCCCCATGACACACATACACTAGTGAGACAAGAACTTGCAGGAAACTTCTGGGCGAGGTGCAATATTGCCACCTTCATTGAGGTGGTTTCCACACACGGGCTCTTGATGGAACTGCCCACGTGGAACTGGGCGTGCTCGTGGCTCACTGAGACAATTTATTCATTTCAGCAAATGTCAAAGGTGTGCTGAATGAGGCCAGGTGGGAAGTGGGGGTGAGACGGGCAGGCCGAGCGCGCGGTTTGCTGGAGGAGCAGGCAGCCATGCGGCCGGTCTCCCTGCGCCTGGGCTGTCAGGGAGGGTTGTTAGGACACGAGACCTTTGGGCGGCGCCTACTTAAGACCCAGTCCAAGTCCACTTGGCAGTGAAGCGGGCAGGACAGGGCATTCCAGGGAGAGAAGTGGATGGGCCAGGAGACTCAGGGTGACATTGGGCTGTGACTGCAGGAAAGCGATGGAGAGGACACCAGAAAGTCCTACAGGTCCCCCGACCCCCGAGGCGCTGGAGGCCGCGGAGTTTGGACGCGAGCTAGGAGGCAGTGGGAACCGTGGGTAGCACTGGATCAGGGGACTGAGGGGCTTTGGGAAGAGGTGGCTGGAGCCAGTGGCTAGCAGCCCAGATGGCAGTGGGAGTGGCTGTGGGCCCCCAGATCGGTGGGGAGCAGGAGGAGGAAGAACCACAGCCCCACACCTGCTGGGAGGCGGGCACAGAGACGGGCGGGGTGCTGCTTTCTGGCTATGTTCTGGCCTTGGCACAGGTGTGGCTTGGGGTGTTTGGGGAGGGAGCGCTGCTTGGGCTGCGCCCCTGGCCCTTCCAGTGACCAGTGAGCATTCCAGCACCTCTCCACCACTCCATGGAGCGCACGTCCTTTTGTGCTCGTTTTGGAGCTCTGCCTGTTACCAGGACTGGACAGGGCCCCAGGCGCTGTGATGACGGCTCCTCTTGAGGGGTCACCAGTGGGGCTGCAGGTGCACAAGTGAATAGTGTTTCGCCCATCCAGGTGATCGTGCTAGGGTAGGGTCAGCACAAGGACTGACGGGTCCAGAGGAGTCTGCATGGCGGTCAAGGGAAGCTTCCTGGAGGAGGGGACATTTGGGCTGAGTCTTGAGGGAAGATAGCATTCCAGGCAGAGAGCACGGAGCCGGTGGGCATGCTTTGCACAGGCTCAGGCACAACTGGGAAACCTCCGACCCCATTGCTCTTCTGAGCTCCTCTGATCCTCCTGGCACTGCCAGGTGAACTGGAGGTGGGTAGTCTGTTGTCACTGAATACCTATGTGTACCCTGGCTGCAACGGGGCCCTGGGCCCAGAGGACTGAGCTGAGCCCCCCAAACTCAAGTGCACTCCTGAGTTTACAGAGTCCCCTGCCCTCCACCCTCCCTACTCCGGGACACAGCTTGGCCAGGTGCTGGCTGCCACCCGGCCACCCGCCCACCCCAGGAGACTTCGCTGCCTGGGATTTGAGCTCCTCTGAGGGCCTGTGTTGGGCCGCGGGGAAATCATTTTCTGACAATGGCCATCAATTCTGCTGAGAGCCCATTGGCGCTCCGGCAGCCTGTCCCTCGGCAGCAGCAGCTGGTCTATGTCAAGCCCCTCCGTGTGCTGATGACAGAAACGATTCGCATTAGACGTCTGCCCTGGAGCACATGTCCAGAGAGATGGGTTCCGGCCCGTTCCAGACATACACCACATCACCTCCAGGTTTACCTCTAGGTCCGTGGACGAGTGGAGCTGTCTCCTCCCCACGTTCGGCAGCCCTGTGGGGCCCTGGGCTGGGAACAGCCTCTACAGGAGCCCGGGGGCCTCCGAATGGGGCACTGCCCCCGGCGCCTTGTGGCAGCTGCTTGGAGGTGATGCACTCAGCACAGCGGGCAGAGCCCTTGTTACCCTGAGAGGTGACTGAGGAGAGGTGAATGACAGGAAGGAGACTCCACGCACAGGTTTGGGGGAGAGCTCTGCAGGCTGAGGGAACAGCCACGCATGGGCCCTGAGGTGTGTCTAAGCAGCCTGCTCACAGAACAGATCTGTTTCGGCTGCAGTGAGTCTCGGGGCCCGGGGTTAGAAGCCCAGGAGTTGTCCCGAGGAAGTAAGATGCATTGTGGCAGATGAGCAGGGGACAGCCTGGGGGAGGTGGTGCTGGCTGTGAGCATGGAGGGTGGGGGCCCTGGCTGGGTGGGTTTGGATACAAGGTAGGGCCTTTCAGGAGGCAGGGGCAGTGTGGATGAGGCCCAGAGAGCAAGGAGAGCACGCTGTGTTGGGGCAGGTGAGTCCAGGCCACGAGGGGTCAGCAGCAGGACACCACACACCAGGGCGTCCACCCCAGCCCAGCCCAGCAGCCACGTCTGGTCATCACTGACCAACTCAGTGCTGGGCACCGAAGAGAAGTTATATGACACACCCACAGATGGGCATGATCCCCTGTACTGCCAGGAAGGGGAAGCTGACGCCCAGAGAGGTTGAGAGGCTTGTCTGGGACCACGTGGGGAGGCAGGCAGGGGGAGTCTGAGCGGGAGGGTGCCCGAATCTGGCTGTCCTGAGCATTACTGGATGGAGAATCGTGGACCATCCCCAGCACCCAAGCCCACGGCCCAGGAGTCTAGCTGTTCTCAGGGTGCTGACCCTGAGCTGTGCCGATGTGGGGCTTGCTCATGGGGAGGTTGGGGGCCAGGGAATGGGCACCCCACACCCTCACCCACTGCTCAGACACCAAGAAAGGGAAAGAGATGCCCTCTGAACTCCTGGGGACCTGCCACCTCCCGGCTCTTATTGGCAGGATGAGCATTCACGTATTTCAGATGAGGAGCCCGCAGGGACGGGGGTGACTGGGGCCTCACAGATGGGGCGCTGGGCAGGGCAGCATGGGAATGACAGGATATATCACATACTGGGGAGTGGGCAGTAAGGAGAGAGGGGGCCGTGAACACGGGGTGTCTTGGGTCTTGGTCCTCCTTCATTGCTCCCTTCTAGGCCTGGACTCTACCTGGCCTACCTTCGTCAGATCCCACTGAGGTTAAGTTCAGCCAGGGCACCCACCTCTTGCGCCAGCTGTGCACAAGGACCCTATCCCAGTAGAGGCCCGCTGGACCGGTAGGGTCATGACCGAATGTACTGTCTTGTGCTAGGTAGGTGGTCTTTTTACTCCATGGGCAATAGCTAGTGGGAAGAACCTTGCTATGCTTACCCCTAGTCACTTGCTCATTCATTTGTGATGGTCTCCTGGGTGTTAGAGATTGTTCCATTTTCTGTGTGTCAGGTGTAATGCCAGCTCTACAGTGTATGCCCTATAACTACTGCCCATCTCTGCAAGGTGATTTCAAAGTCCTGAGAAGGGTCTCCCCTCACCTCCAATGTCTTCCTGCCTGCCTCTTACCTTTTGGCAGCAATTTTGCCATTAGAGATTAATTCCTTTGGTGTGACTACTGCCCTGTCCAGATTCCTCTTCTAAATTGGTGAACCCCTAGAATCTTGGCACTCCCTCAGGAAAGAGACCCTTTTGAACCCAAGCTTCTGTGGGTTCATGTGCATGTGGGCTAACACTGTTGAAAATACAAGCTCCAGGGGCTTGTGGGAAAACGGAGAAGAGGGAGAGGCAGGAGGACAGGGGGCAGGTTCTGTGTGCCTGCAGCGTGTCTGGGATGATAGTTCTTTCACTTACGACAGCACAGTCCTGGATACGACAGCACAGTCCTGGATTGAAAGTGTTTCTATTCCTGTTTTGCTGCGGAGGGTACTCAAGCCCCTAGCAGGTTCCCCAGCCAGGAGGGGACGGACCCAGTACTGGGGTCTGTGTGGCTCCTGCCTGTGTCCTTTGCTCCATTTCATTCCTATCCAAGACAGAGTGTATGACACTGAGTGGACCCTGCAGAGCACCAGGGGTGGGCCCTGGGCTCCCAGCTGCTGAATGTGAGCTCAGGCCTTTCACAATTGATGAAAGGAGGTCACTCCAGAATTCAGTCTGAGCCCTACGGCCATTATCTGAGGCAGCAGTGCCCCATTTCTCTGATGAGAAGACTGAGGCATAGGCCAAGAGCCTTGCTCATGCCCCTCCAGCGAGGGCATGTTAGAGCCTGAACACCCATTTTTACACCACATTAAACTGCCTCCCTCCGGTCGTGGCTTGGGGATGAGGGTCTCGGGGGCAGGATATGGAACATTCAGACAGCCCCTTCTTGCCTCCCTGACCACACGTCCTGTTCCTGGCCCTGCTGGGACTTCTGTCGATGCAACTGCAGACGGGCAAACTGGCGCGTGGGTTTGGGGCAGGCGGTATAAGAGCACAGCCGCAGGCCTGGCAGCCCCGGCCCCTGCCTCTCGCTCTCACCCTTCTTCCCATGGAGAGCAGCCCACGACATGGCTCCGCAGCCTGTGGCCGGTGCGCGGCGCCTAATGGGTCCAGCCTCTGGGCTGTATTTCCTGGGCTATTGATGAGCCAGTGTCACCCAAGACACAGCCAGGAGCGGCGCACAGCTCAAGACAGATTGGGTCTCCACCTCATCAGTCTGCCCCTGGCCGCTGCCGGGGACGAGAGTGGATGGGTGGTTGGCCTGTCGGGGGTTCCAGCCTCTCCTGGGCTCTCAGTGTGGTCTTAAACCACCGATCCACCTGTTGACATTTTTTAATCACTCTCTCTCCAGGAATTTGCAGAGTACCGAGACCTGGCAGCCTTTCAACCTCAGGCTCCCAGCCTCCCGCTGTCTGAAGATAAGTCCAAACTGCCGTCCTTGGCCCACGGGCCCTGCCCCTCTGCACCCCATTACCATGCTGGCCCCCTCGTCATCATGTTCCAGACACGCAAGCTGAGCTTTGTCCTGCAGACCACAACCTACTCAGCGCAGGGCTTTGCCCATGCATGTCACGCTGCCTGTGCTCTGTCCCCTCTCCGCTGATGCCCTGTTGTTAAGGTACAACTTAAACATCACTTCCTCAGAGCGCGCACACACACAAGGCCGGATTCCCATTGTTGTCAATGGGCTCGTAGCACCACCTACTTCTCCTGGGAAACCCTCCAGACAGCTGGAATCAATGAATTATTTATGAGACAGTTACTGTCTGTCTCCCCCACTGGAACATCAGCTCAGTGGCCCCAGGAACCACATTCATCTTGTTTCCCACTGTATCCCCAGAAGCTAGACCCTCAGCAAATGTTTGATGAATGGATAATGAATACCATGTGACTGTTAGTGCCCTAATTAAAAAATGTCAGTGCCCCACTGCCCCTGGGGTGAAGTCTAGAATCTTCAGGGTGGCATTCAAGGTCTCGAGCGCCAAATGAGACAATCCCTCTGCCTGGCGTTCCCTCCTTATCTGTTCTCTTTACTTGGTGAACTCCTATGTATACTTCAAAGCCTCAGTAGAGACCACCTTTCCAGTGATGTCTTCCTGACTGCCCCAGGCAGAGTTGGTTGTTCTGACCTCTGAGTGAGCAGTTGCTGGGCACCAGGGTGTGGGCAGGCATTGAGGAGACATGGCTGGGAGGCATGGAGATTAGGATTAGCGTGGAGTTTACTTTGTAGACTGCAACCCCAAAGCGTCCTAATGGTGATGATAGTAATCAAAGCCAGGTACTGTTCAAAGAAATGGGTCTTGTTTCTATCTTCTCACCACCACACCGTGAGGTGCTGGTGTTACCCCCATTTCACAGGCGAGGACTGCAAGGCTTAGGGAGGTGACATGATTTGCAGCAGGTTTGTGAAAAGCTGGACTTGAACTCAGTGCTGTTTTCCTCATCACCTGCTGCTTGGCCTCCACTGAGGGGCGTGTGAAGGGCTCTAAGCATGTGGCGGAGCCTCTTTCCCATTCTGTGGGGCACAGGGTGTCACGAAGAGCATTTCACAGAGGAAAATGTTTGAGCTGAGACTGGGAGGAAGAAGTCACCTTTTTCAGCAGAGAAGGGAGCAGAGGGCGCTGCTGGCACTGAGGACTATGGGACAAGATGGGCATTGGGCCGCTCCTGAATGGGGGCGCTCAGGCACCTGGGGACTGTGGAGGAGACAGGAAGAAGGGGACTGGGCCGGGGGAGGCCCGGCTGATGGATTGAGGCTCCTGGCATGTGGTGTGTTGCTGTCATCCTGGCTCGTGGCCACCGCGGGCTCTGGTTTCTGGCAGTTTCCAGACGCTGTGTGTGGTTCTGTGTTTCTGCTTATCCAGTCTCTGCCCTGTCCTCTGTAGCCTGACAGGGCTGATGGGGAGCCCGGGGAGTATTTGCTGCCCATACGTCCTGGGGACGAATGTGAGGGCTCGCTGGGTTACTTCACAAGTCTGCCGGATCTCCCTGCGCCTTGTCTTCTCGTTTACAGAATGGACACATGCCACCTGTCCTCCCAGTCCAGCCTGGGGCCACATTGGGCCGGCCAGGCCCTCCAGTGTGTCCTGTCGCCCTCCACAGCAGGCAGCAGGCACGGTGACCATCCCGGGTGCCCAGTGGGTGGTGGCAGCCCCAGCCTGTTTCGCCCTCACCTCTGCCTGGCAGAACGGGTTCCTGCCCCCTTTTCAGAGATGGAAGCCGAGGCGCAGGGCGATAAGGAAACAGCATGTGGTCCCCCAGCCGGTATTTGGGCCCAGGTCCAGCTGATTCCCCAGTCCTGCTCCTGTCCCAGTGGCCTTGCCCAGGAGAGTGCCCCTCACCTGCACCCCCTAGTCTCTGCTCACCAGAATCCAGTCATCTGTCAGGCCCCACTTGGACAGGCCAGACTCAGCCGTGGCTCATGTTCGTTCTTTCTCTCAGTCATTCCTAGAGACCCTGTGTGACTCACCACCTCAGACACCCTTCTAGATGCCGGGGACCCTACCTGAGGCTGACCCTACCCAGGTCCGGAGGTTGGATTTCACCACTTCACCCTTTCAAGCCTTGGCACCTCTGATAAATGACCTCTCTGAACCTCAGTTCCTTCATCTGTGAAATAAGAGACATTGGCGTCTGCCCCGCGGGTTACTGGCATCCCCGTGTGTAGGGTGCTGCAAACAGTACGACAGAGTAGGCCCTCCGTCCTTGTCACGCATCCCTGTCTCCATTCCCAGTTCCCAGGGGCCCCCTCCTTCGAGAAGCATCCCCAGATCCTCTAGGCTGGTGAGCGTTTCCCTCCCCTGAACACCAGCTCATCTGCTCCAGGTCCCAGAGGTGAGGTCTGAGGATCAGGTGGGTCCCCTGCCTGACTGTTGACACTATGGGGGCTGCGGCTGCGCGCCCCCCCCCCCCATGGCCCCCTCACCTCACCCCAGCTTCCAGACCTGGACTCTGCACATAATAGACACTTAATACATGTTTATGGAATTGAATTAACGATAAAACGAGATAATGGCCTGGAAGGAGCCTGAGTTGTTAGGAGGGAATGCACAGCGTAAAAACCAGGCATATTTTTTTAAGCAGATTAATCTGGTCTTAACTCATTCTAATAGCCTGCGCCCCTATTGGCCAAGGCCATTATAATAATATACGGCCAGGACCGAGGAGCCCGCAGATAGCGGTGCCTTCGGAGGGAAACCACAGCCGGCTACCTTCTGGCGCTCCAGGCAGGAGCCCAGGGAGGTAGGGGGACTTGCCTGGGGTCACAGGGTGGGAGAAGGGTGAGTGTGAGGAGGCCAGGCTCAGAGAGGCAAGGGGCTTGCCTGGCCTTGCGCTGTGGCAACTCAGGCTGCAGGCTCAGTGCTCGGAGCAGGGCCAGAGTATCCAGAATCTCCTCCCAGGGACTAGCGCTTAGGTCCTCTTCCCTGTGAACGACTGTCCTCACAGTTGGGACATTGAGTTTGATGCCCCCAAGTGCATTAGTCCTAGGGGAGGAGCTGTGAAGTGGCACTGTCTGAATGCAGGTCCTGTGAGTTCCGGGGTCAGAGAGAGGCGGTCTGGGCTGTGGGAGGGCAGAAATGATTGGGCTCCTTAGGTGGGATGTGGGACCCAGAGCACTCTTCTTGGCTGTCCATTGTCCTAGCCCTGAAAATAGCAGGATGTGGGGAACGCGGCCTAATCACAGAAGCGGGGGCTTGGGGTAATGACCACACAATCTTCTGCCTTTACGTTCAGGTGGGAGGATGGTCGTGACTTGACCACTCCATGCCTCTAGTGAGGTCAACTCATAGCTCTTGCAGTGAGGTGTCCTGGCGACAACTCCCTCAGCCTGTCCCAGGGGCAACACTATGCTATCAACTCTGAGCCTGACTTTTGCCACCAAAGTGGCTTGGGGTGGCACCCAGCCCTGCCTCTCGCGCATCACTGGCCATGGACGAGTTGTTCCTGCAGTCTCTTTTCTGGCTGTCCGATGTCTACAGTGGCCCCGTCCCAGTGACACGAAGACTCTCTAGGTGAATCCCCCTCCGTACCATTTCCTCAGTGTCCACACTAGCTGCAAGGAACCCAGCCCTGGGGGAGGCGGAGGAAGGGGTGTGCCTCGTGTTTTTTTAATCCCTTGGGCTCCTGGGTCACAACAGGGCCCGCTGACTGCCTGTTGATAAGAGGTAATAGAGGGGAAGACGTTTCTCAGCTGGAGGTTTCTGCAGATGGGAGGTCTCTGGGAGGGCCTGCCTAAGCCTAGGGGTCCCCAGCAGCCCCCCGATCACCTCCCACCTGCTTCCTAGCAGCAGGCCTCAGCTGCTGGCCCAGGCTGGCAGGGCGGCTGCAGCTTTAATCAGCCATCGTGCCACTTTTCTTGGAAGGAGAAATTGCAGGTGGCAACTCGTAATTTCCCAGGCTTCTCCCTTTCATTAATTTCTCCCAGCAAAATGGAGGCTTTCTGCTGAGCCCGGGAATTGGCAGCTGAGCGCGGCAGCTCCGGGCCAGCGCACCCCGGGCTCCAGGTGGGGGCCGCTGTGCTCGCGCTGTTTGCCATGCCCCTCGCAGAGGCCAGAGGTTTATTCCATGTTCAAATTGGCTTGCCGAGCCCCACTAGGTCTGGAAAATTGCTTGGTTCGCCCTGTGCTTGCTGCTCTGTCCCTACTAGGGCCGGAGGTGGAGCTGGGGGCTGCCAGGGCCAGCTCCCAGTGGACTGTGAAGGGTCAGAGGTCTCTGAGCCCCCAGGGCACCCCTGCCTCTGTCTGACCCCCAATGGATTGAGCACGGGGCTGCTGCCCCACGCATCTCTCTGTCTTGTCTCTTCCTCTTCTCCTTCCTGCCAGTGTTGAGCACCCCTGAGGGCCAGGCTGAAGGCTGGAATGGACATGGAAGGCAGATTTGGGCAGACACCTCAGAGCTCCAGGCAGGGGAGGCAGACTGCATGCAAGGATGACACCTGGCTCAGGGTCACTGTCGGGTGGCCAAGGGGTATGGAAAGCAGAGAATGGGCAATGTGGGGAGGCCCGGGTCTGGAAGGATGGATGGGGCAGGAAAAAAGGAAAAAGACTGCCCAATCTGAGAGCAGCCTGTGCGGAGAAGCAGTGACTGTGCTTATCTGTCTGCTCCACCGATGTCACTTCAGCAGCTGCTGGGGAGGTGACAGTGTGGACTTACAGCTGAACTAGGCATCTGTCAGGGCAGGGATCTTGGGCCCCCGAGGGGCTGGGAGAGATGTATAGATGAGTTTGGAGTGTTGGACAGGGGCATAGGAAGACAGGAAGAATGCAGGGGGCTGAAGGAGTGAGATGGCCCCAGGTGGATGATAGAGCCATTTCTGGAGAGGGGGACAGGGAGGCACAGGAGGAGGAATAGTTTGGGGGAGGAGGGACATGGTTCTCATGAAGAGGGAGTCACTCACCAGCTAGTATGAATTAGGTAATCGGTAAGCCCGTTGACCAACCTTCACCTGCAGCCTGAGGGCCGAGAAGACTGGGGTCCTGCAGTGGGGACCCAGAAGGTGTGTAGTTCCAAACTTGCCCTCCTGCAGGGTGACCAGGAAGAGGGTGTGCTGCGTCCAGAGCTGCCCACAGGCTGTGGTCTCTGAGTCTCTCTGAACCCGTTTCCTGGGTTGGAAACAGCACTGATCATGGACACAAACCACCCAGGACGTGGGGCTACCAGTTGGGACCATGTTAGCAACGTCTCTAGTCCCCAGCTTGGGAGAGGCTCCATGCCTGCTGCACAGGACGTGGCTGTCAGCTTCCTGGGAGGTGACTCCTGGCTCACATGACGCCACGACCAGTCTGCAGCAGGGGAGTTCCTTCGTTTGGAGGGGTGGGCATGGGGCAGCCCCAACCCACAGCTGCTCCGCACCCTGCACAAGTCACTTCACTCCCGGGCCTCAGTTTCCTCAGCTACAAAATAAGATGATTCTGCGCCCCCGCCCCTCCCCGTAGGGATTCTGTGCCACTTAGTGTCTCTGCGCCTGCCTGGAACAGGGCCTGGCCTGCAGCGGTGGAATCGTGGGTTAGAGTAGACTGGCCTTCTAGGGCTTATCTCGGAGGGACAGCTCAGACACACAGAGCCACAGGCTTTGTGAGCCTGGGGGACGGCAAGTTGGCAGGTAGGGGCCCAGCACCCACACCCCAGTCTCCACTTTGTGGGCATCCCATGCTGGGAGCTACCTGCCGCCTGCCTCTTTCTGTTTAGTGAACTTCAGTGCAGGGACCTAGCACAGCTTTGATCTTCCAGAGAGGAGTGGGTAGCAGCCCCCGGCGGGGAGCTGGCTGTATATTTTCTCCTGTAATGGGGCATTAAGTAGACAGCCCAGATGGGGATCTCGGGCAGGAGGGGGTGGGGTACAGCCTGCTTTATATCAGCCTGAAATATGGCCCCATCTCTGCCAAACCTCAAAGGACTCTACCTTGTGGCTGGCTGGGGACCAGCTTTGATGTGCCTCCTGCAGCAGGGAAGGGGCAGACCCTCCCTGGCACAGAGGGCTGGACTTGGCCCCAGGGCCTGGAATGTGGCCTGCCAGGCCCCTGGGGGAGTTGCCCCCTCCTCACATCTCTCCTTCCCCAAGCCTCTCCTTCCCTGCCTCTCTTCTCCCTGTCCTCTCCTTTGGCCTTCTAAGAAGCTGTCACCTTCATCCACAGGTTCCCCCCCTCACATCCATAAGGATCCTCTGAGTGAATTTGAGGAAAGGGACCAGCTGATTCGTGCCTCCCTTTCTCCCTCTCTGGGAGGCTGATTACGGGAGAAGGTAGTTGAAGATAAGGACTGACCAGACAGCCTGGAGTAGAAGCCCAGTTTTGTGTGTAGGCAGGCCACTAAATTCTCTGCATCCAGATCCTCATTGGGAAAATGTGGATACAGAAGGGCTCTAAGGGTGAAGGTTGGATGAGGCAAAGCACTTGGCTTCCCAGTGTCCGAGCAAATGCATTTTGCTGGGATTAGTTCTTCTGGATGGGCGAGTGCAGGGGGCTGCCCTCCGAGCCTTAGTTTCTTCCCCTGGACTATATTGTGGTATAGTCTTGTGAGTGACCCTTGGCTCACAGGGTGGGCTGGTGAGGATAAAAGTCACCTGTGACAGGACTTGGCACCCCTCCAGAGTTCAGTCAGTCCCTACTGCTTGCAGGTTGGAGGTGGGATGGGGGTGGGGGGTTGAGCCAGATGGGTCCCAGCCCTGGGGGCACACCCATTCTGGGATGCGGGTGGGAAGTGTGCCCTGTAGATGTGTTTGGGTGGGGTGTCCTGGGTGAGCTTGGCCAGGCAGGGCCATGGGCAGTGCCAGCTTCCTTTCTTTTTCCTTTCCTTCTCCTTCCTGGCCCCATCCCCTCTGAGATGCAGTCAAAGACCAGGGAGCAGAGGGTGGGCGCCAGCTCTGCCTCCAGGTCTGCTGACCTCGGCACGGCATGGTATCTTCTCCTGTCTTTGGTCTCCTCGATGTGAGAGGGGAGGTCGTAGTGGCTGGTAGCTGGGGTGGGAGCTCTTTGACCCCACACTGCCCCAGGCTGGGCACGCGGTAGGCAGATGAAGTGCAGCAGGGAAGGCAGGCTTCCCCAGGTGAATTTCCCTCTGCCCCTCAGCCCTGACTCTGCTGTCTGTGACCAGGATGGGGAGAGACCACTGCTCCTCTAGACTCTTCCCCAGTGCAGACCCTCCACTCAGGCCAGTCCCTTCTGAAGACCCCTGACTGGTCTCTGCTAGCTGCAGTGCCAGTCCTAACTGCTGTGGGAGCTTGGCCTCAGTTTCCCCATTTGGAGAGTGGAACTCACAACACCTTATAATTTTTTTGGTGCCCAGCGAGGGATACCCCCTTCAGTGCCCCAAGCAGTGGCCGCTTTTCCCACTGTCCCCTTAGCCCTCTGTGGCTGGCTTAGGGGTGAGAGGTCAGTGCCACGTAAGTCCATCGCAGGTGTTCCCTCTGAGCTCTCCAGCATTCGGCTCTGGGATGCTCCCTCTGTGGGGCTCAGGTTGAGGTTTTTCAGATGTAGTTGGGGGCCCTGGGTTTGGACTGGAGGCTTTCTGAACTGATTCTTGCTCACACCAGCCCATGTTGCTACTCAACCAAGGGGCTCTGTTCGCTGGAATGTTCTTGACTGGAACTGAGGTGCGCCCATGAGAACAGCTGCCTGTCTGCCCTGGTGCTAGGAAGAGAGCCTCCACCCCCAAAGCCAAGGCCTGCAGCCAGGTCTCCCCCCACCCCACCCCCACCCATTGGTTTGCATAGTCCCCACTCCCCTTGTACTGGGGGGATGAGGTCAAGATGCTCTCTCACCTTCAGCAGGCCTCCTGCCCACACCTTGTCCTGCTGAACCACTCTGCTTGGAAAACATTGCTGCTCCAATGAATAAATGAAGGAAGGCGTAGCATTTCCAACCCTGAAACCCTGCAGAGACCATCAGAGCCCGGCTCCCCTGCTAAGCACCTCTCAGGATCCCCAGGCCCCTTGAGGCAAGCTCCCGAGAGCTTCTGAGTTTGTGAGGCTCCCCACCCAACCTCACCTGCAGCCACTCACACCCGCCACGGGAACCCCACAACCACAAAGACAGCTGCTCCCTCCATGGAGGTGGCACCCAAGGCTGGTGCGGGGAGAATGGATGGCTGAGTGACTGATGAACAATGCCTGTCTCTGGGGCTTGGCTGTGGGGGAGGGCTGGCTAGGTGTGCAGGCCAGAGGAGGTGGGCTCAGTGGTGGGCACTGGCCTGGGCCCTGCCTCTGCCTGGTCGTCAGCACCTCAGGGTTTCTGTCTGCTGCCTGTCTGCTGGCCCAGGTTCTGGGAGCCCCCAGCTCTATAGCACCTGCCCCTGAGTGCCCCACCGCGTGACCTTGAGAGGCCCCTTCCCTCTCTGGGCCTCGTTTCTCTGCCCCTCCCATGATACCAGTGGTGAGGCCCACCCAAAGTCAGGACAAGCCATTTCTGGCCCACCTGTTTTTCCCTTTTTCCTTCCCTGCCCCCCCACCCCATTTGAGCCAGTATTAAAAAGAGGAAGCTTTCACATAAAAATCCAGATTTCTGGCTTCTCTCCGTAGCTGTGCCAGCCCTGCCCCAGCTTGGCACCAGCCTGGAGTAGTGGGTTGGCCCTCCCTCCGACCACCTGCCCAGCGACTGACCAGAGGCCCCTTTTGCCCGCTTGGAGTGAAAGGTTTCAAATTGGCCTTGAGATAAAGCTCTCCGGCTGCACCCCCACTCCCCAATATTCCAAGCTATCTGCCTTGTTTTAAAATTCCTTCAGCAGCCCCAGGCCCAGCGGCTTCTCCCAGCAAAGGAACCAAAGGAAGGAGGCCACACGTGACTGTGCTCTGCGGCGGCGAAGGCTTTGATGTTGCGGAGATTCCGACCGCCCCTCCCCCCCTCCCCTCCTCCTCCATTCTCTCCCCTCCTCCCCCTTCTCCTTCCCCCTCCACTTTCCCCTCCTACCTCTTTCTCTCTTCTCCCCTCCTCCCTCCAATGCCTCCTTCCTCTTTCTCCCCCCTTCTTTCTCCTTGCCTCTCCACTCTGCTTCTTCCTCCTCTGCTAGCTCTGCCCTGCCCCCCAGGTACCTGCTAATTGTTTTCCACTGCCGACGTGACAGTACGCATTAGGCACCTGGCCTGTTGATAGCCCGGCCACCCAGGAGGTCCAAGTTTCCATAGGGGCTGCCATGAAGTGCGGAGGCTGGGGTTGGGGAGAGAGAGTTACTGGTCCATGGGGTTGTGTCCACTGCGAACAAGGGACATCCTTCCATTGTCACTGTCTGCTACCTACCCGGTGACCTGCCACTGCCAGTGTGTTTTATCCATGAAGACTTGAGGCCAAGGCTGCCCAGTACAGGACTGCAGCCTTTGTGTCCTGGCAGGGAAACTGAGGCCTGGAGCATTGGAGGGCCACTGGGCAGGAGGGCTGGAGAGAGGGGGTTGGTGGGTGGGAGAGAATGAAATAAGGAAGGAGGCAGGGCAGAGAGCAGAGGGTATGTGTGGGGACTGGCATGTGAGAGGCAAGTTGGGGGGACTATGAATGGGGGGGCTGGACTTTCACCTCCCTGCTGTCTGTCCCCTGAGGACTGGCCTCATCGGTGAGCAAGGGAGCCATCCTGCCTGTGTCCTCTGAGACCTTTGGTTGCCCCGAGGGGCCCTTGCCATCTGTCTACCCTCCTGTCCCTTCCAAGCCTGCTAAAAGCTGAACCCCAGGACCTGTATCCCCATTTGTCTGGTGACCCGTTTCCCTCCCACCGAGACTTCTGCCAGTCCTGCCCTGTCACCCACTGCCCAGGGCACCGGGCCTCAGTGAGGCCGAGACCCGGGCAGTGGGGGCCTCTGCTGGCACTGGGCTGGTGGTTCCGCACTGACCGAAGGGTCTGTGCCGTGGGGGAGGACATCCGTGGGCTGGCTTGGCTCCAGGCACTAGACTGTTCCTGCTCTACTTTCTGTGGTTAAATTTGTCCTCCTGGAAGGCGTGTCCACGAAAGGCAAGTGGGGAGACAGAGACAATTAGGGCAAAAGTGCTTGTGCCCGCTGACAAGCAGACCTACTGTGTGCCCAGCGCTTCAGAGGGGTGGAGAGTGTGTCGTCAGTCCTGCTGCCACTGCACAGATATGGAACCCAGGATCAGAGACAGGCTGAGACCCACAGTCACAGCAGCGGGTGGGGGGCCCAGACCCTCCTCTGCACTCCCACTCCTCATGGGGGTGGGTTTCTGCTGCCTGGGGGTCTGGGCAGAGGGCACAGGACAGACTTCAGTGATACCAGTGGGGTCCTGGCCATTTGTGGCCGGTCCTCCATGGTGAAGACGCCAGGAACGTAGCCTCAGAGCTTCAATCAGTGCCGCTCAGGTGGAGGCATCCTCTGGGGCACTCTTCATGCCCACTGGCTCCTGCCCACCCACACACTGACCACAGTCACCTATCAGGGACATCCCCACTGTGCTTAGCCCACTACCTCCCTCCAGAAGCCCTCTACCCATCCCAGCCTGCCGTCACCCTTCTGCTCCAACCTTGGGGAGTCACTCCGGGAGCTGAGTGCTGGCTCTGAGGCTGCAGGCTTGGGTGAGGGAATCTGGTGAGAGGAATGCCGAGCCCTCGGGATTCTGGTTTGTGGCTGGATAGGCTGTATATAACCTTGGTTAAGTCATTGTCCCTCTCTGGGCTGGGAGGAATAAAGATGATGGCAGTACCTTCTCTCCCGTGGCCTTTGTTCTTTTCCTTTGTTAAAGGGAAGGTACAGGTATGAATGAAGGTGAGCAGAGACAGGCAGGCAGGAGGAGAAAGGAGGGAGAAGCCCTTCATTTTATTTAGTTGTTCACCTTGGTTTTCTCCCTGGCTGCGTGTCTTGAACCTGGGTCTTTAGGTGTGTTGCCTGCGCTCTTGGCCAAAGGCAGCAACCTAACTGCTGCTCCACCAGGGCGCGACCCCGTGGGCTGTATTTGAATTGAATGAGGGTAAGAAAAGCCCCCAGCACCTTGTTCATCTATATGTGAGCAGCTGGGCTGCGTGGCCACCTTTGTGTCTCAGGGTTCACTGTGGAACCTGGCGCACGTTCACTGATGCTCACCGTGTGGGAGCTGAAACCTCTGTCCTTTCTACAACACCTTGGACTGGTGATCCCTGCTGCTGGGGGCCGAAGAATCCCAGCCTTTCCATGGGCCGAGGGGTGAAGGAGCCACATAAGAGCTGGGTCTGTGCGTGTTAGACTGATCCTCAGGCTGCTCTCCCCAAGTTCTCCTGTTTAGGTGTGAGGAGCGGTGCTTGGCAAGAGCAACCCTGGATTGAGGCCCTGGTGGCATGAGCTTTCATGGCTGACCCTGGGAACTGTCTCTCCTCAGTGCCCACTCCCTGGGGTGCAGCAGTGCCCCCAGCGGGTGCGCAGAGGCTGAGGGGGGACTGGGCAGGCTGGCAGAGGCTCTGGTGAGATGGGCCTCCTTATCCAGGGACACACTCATCACTCCTGCTGCTTGAGGGATGTGACCTTCCCGTCACATCCTGGGACGTGCCCTCTGGTCAGGCCTGTCTTCCTGTCTTCAGCTCCTCAACGGTGTGGCCTGCCTGAGCCAGTGGAGCCCTGGGGCTCGAGGCCTCGGTTCCGGGGCCTGGGTGCGTCACCACACCCCTCTGCGCTCAGTTGGCAGGTCTGTGGAGGGGAGTGAGAATAGCATCTCCCTTTGGGAAGAGTCAGCGCAGCGGCGCATGAAACACCTTGCCCGGAGTCAGTGCTTGCTGAATGTCAGCTGCAGTCGTTGTTGTTTTTATTATTTTTTCACTTGAAAACTCCCCCTACTCCACATGCCGCTTCTACGACAGTGGAACGCTAAGCTGAAAATGTAGGGATGGGGCCTCCTGGGTCCCCACCCAGGGAGATGACCTCCCTGAGCCCTGCTTGGGGCTGGCAGCCACAGGGCTCCTGTGTAGCTGTGGCCTGGCCAGGGCCCCGTCCAGGAGCGAGGGTCTCCGCCCTGCCTGGCCTGCCTCCCGCTTGACAGCTCGGGCACCGTGAACTGGCTGCCAGCCAAGCTGCCTCCTCTCCCCGCTGGCTGGCATCCCGGGCCCGATGCCAGAGGGCCGGCTGGTGGGCAGCAGCTCGAAAGCTGCAGGGCTGTGATCCCAGCCAGGAGGCTCCAGGCAGGGCTGGGTGTTGGGGCCTCCAGCGGCCCCCCCCCCCCCCCCCCCCCCCCCCCCGGCCCTGGGGAGCCAGGCACAGCTGTGCCTGCTCTCAGCACCGCCCCCCAGGTTGGTGCCTCTGCAGAAGCAGCAGCAAAAAGAGCACAGCCCAGGCAGTGGGTCCACGGAACAGCGCTGAATCTCCACAGCCTTCCTTACGTAGAAAATGCAGCCAGTTAGACTTCTGGTCTGTCTTTCAGGGTCGGAACTTAGCTGGCACTCACTGAGTGCCCAGTTGTCCAGGGCTTGTACTGGGGGCAGAGGACACAGCATCCAGTTGGCCGAGGCTGGCTGGGGGAGTACAGGCGATGGCTGCTGCTGGTGGTGGTAGTTGTGATGGTGGGGTGATGGTGATGATGACAGTGAGGATGACGGTGGTGACGGCAGTGACTACTCTAAGTTCACCAACATGGGACTGTTATTACTCCCATTTTATAAATGAGGAAACAGATTCAGAGACGTGCGTGCAGCTAGTGAGTGGCTGAGGCAGGATTTGAACCCTAGCAGGCTGGCTTCAGAGTCCACACCTGTGATCCTAAGGGTGGCCCGCACTGGGTGGGCAGACGGGAAGGCTGCACAGCATTTCTGCCGGCCTTTGCATGTGAGTCCGGGGAAGGCTTCTCGAGGACATGCTGTTTGCTCTTACATGAGCCAGCCAGTTGTGCAAAGTCCAAAGGGAAGAGCATCTCAGAGAGGAAACAGCAGGGCGAAGATCCCGAGGCAGGAGCATGCTTGGCAGGGTAGGAGGAGCAGAAGGACTGTCGTTCAGTAGTGAGGAGTGGGCAGGGTGGCTCCCAGAGGGTGGGAAGGAAACTGGGGTCATCCTGAGACAGGCAGCCATGATGTAGCTTCAGGCCTGAAGCTCTTCCCCCAGGAAGTGCTTGGACCAGGGCTAGGAGACTTGGGTCCTGGGCTGTGTCGCTTCCTCTCCTTCAGGGCCTTCCCCTCCCTGTCCTCTCCCTCGGTGACACTGAGGGTTCATCATGGGGGTCTCTGAGCCCCCTTCCCCTTGACTGGAGGTGTTTGGGTGGGCCCCTGCCAGCCTGCTCCTACCTTTTGGAAGATCTGCTAAGCCTTGGATAGCCTCCGTCAGATCAGACAGCCCTTGGCTGTGCTGTCTGAGTCCCTGACCCAGCCCACTCCCTTCTCAGAAGTCCCTGCTCAGACCTATGCTTGGGTCACCCCTTGCCCTCACCCCGCCATTCAGCCACATCCTTGGTTTGTATTTCCTGCTGCAGGCAGCCAGGTTGTCTGCCCCGGGCAAGTGTACAGCACGCCACTGCCCCCCTCTGAGCCTGATTGTCCTCTCTGTACAGTGGGGACACTGACATCTGTCTTGAGGCTAGCCATGAGGCTTCGATGACTTAATCTCTGCCAAGTCCCTGCCAGGAAGCTGGCGTGGCCTCCATCCGTGGCTGCTGTTGCAAATGTGAATCCTAAGTCCTTGTGACCGCGGGACCCAGCACCCTGGACAGCAGCGCCTGGCCCCGCCCTCTCCCTGAGTTGGAAAGGACTGGCCTGCCTCCCTGCCTCTGCCGGGCTGACCCCATCAGCCTCCCCTGGCCTTCCTCCTGCTCCCAGAGTCTTTAGTCTTCGGCACAGTCTGGTAATTAAAAACCTTCAAGGGGGACTTTATTGAGTTAGCATTAGTTATTTCGTCAGGCTGGGAGAGCGAGAGAATTATCCGTCCTCTGGGCGAGGGGGCGGGGGCGGAGATTGGCAGGTGCCTGCCGGTGGCTGCAGGCGCTGCGGGGCAGCCGGTGGGACTCCGGCAGGGGGTGCTTCCCCACTGGGCGGCTCATCCTGCGCGGGGATGTTCCCACTTCCCAGCTCCTTCCTGACTTCCTTCCTAGGGCTGATGGGCTCCTGGCTTTCAAAACAAGCCCCTTCCTGAGCCCGAGGTGGCTGTAGGCTCTCACTCACCGGAGCGGGTCTCTCTTCTTCCTGGGCTGGGGCTTGGGGCCTGGGGAGAGGCGACGTCTCCCCAAGGTGGCTGGCTGGACGTGCCCCAGACCTCCTCCCTGGCCATCCTTCACATCACCTGAGACGGCCCACTTATGGAGTCAGGCAAGGCACACTTGGGACTGAGCTCTGCGGCCTGGAGCAAGCTCCTTACCTTTAGGCCCTCCCAGTCTCACGGGCACCATTAGAGCAGGGACCCTTCCTCTTCTGGCTGCCCTGAGCCAGGAGAGGCCTGTTTTCACTTCCCTGGGTCTTGCCCTAGGGAAGGAGGCAAATTTACCCTTTCTGTTTGTCACTCGTGGGTGACAACTTAGAATCACATGCTATTTTAACATTCAGAATCCTCCCAACCACCTTGCAAGATAGGTGTGGTCAGTTCCTATTTCAGATGTGCAAACTGAGGCTTGGCTCAGGGAGGTTCATCCTCAGCCAGGAGTGGGGAGGTCGCGGGTTTTCGCCCTTCCGGAGGAGCCAGGAGCCAGCACATGGAATATCACTGTCTCAGGAAGAGGCAGGACCCCAGGAAAGATGCTGGTCAGCCTCTTCCAGGCGCCTGGGTCTGACCAGGAGGCCTCCTGGTTCACCCAGGCTTCATGTCCTGCACCCTGCCTTGCTCCAGAACGGAATCTGGGGGGAACCCAAGGGTCTGACTGCTGGCCATTCTTCCCTGCCATGGGTACAGCACCTGAGACCCAGATCCTGCCACTCTTGGTAGGTGACACCAGATGGGAGGGCGTGTTGCGATCTAGACCCAGGGACACACCAACCATGTGAATGTGCCACCTTGGTGAAACCAGTCATTTAGTAGGACTCTCTTGAGACTGGGACAGGCCACAGGCTTAGGTGCCATAGAGGTGTAGAGGTTTAGAGAGGGCCTGACCTGGCATGGGGCAGAGGGATCTGAGAGTTGAATGGGGGCCCCATCTTCCTTGAAGTCAAGGCACCCTGTGTCTCACATGTGTGGAACTTTGCAGCTGACAAAGGTTTCCTTATCCTCAAGGTTGCTGCTAAATGCCCCCTCTTCCAAGAAGCCTTCTGGGGTTGTCCCAGGTTGACTTGCTGCTTACTCTCCTGGGGTGCCAGGGTTGACATTGATTTATAATCGACACACTGGGATGCTCCCTTCTTGAGAGTGGGATAGCCCTGGCCTGTTCCCTCTCCTCCAACCTCAGTGTCCCATGTGTGTCCCAACTCTGCCTGATTTCTCCTCTATAAAGTGAGCCTAAGATGTAGAGCTTATGTTTGGGGACTGTACGGGCAGGTGGAGGTGAGAAGGGCTCCTTTTACTGTATCCTGGCCCCTGTGCGCATGTGCTGATGGGGGAGAGCATCAAAGACTGGTGGGCGGCAGGGGAATAACATTCAACATGCAGGCCTGGACCTGGGAGCCATAAAATACTGCCCTCTGCTGCCTGTGGGACCTGGGCAAGCTCCTCTATTGTGAAATGGGGTGTGGATTCCCCGCTCTGTGAGGCTGTAGGCCAAGAGCCCTGCGCATAGGAGGCCACAAATGTGCCTTTCCATCTGTGCTTTGCCTCTAAGCCTCAGTTTCCTTATCTGAGAAATGGGTGTGAAAGGCTTCGTTTTTGAATGCTTGTGATACTATGAAGGGTAGTGTGTGAGAGGTACCTGGCACCTGTCCAGGTAAGACATCTTAGGTCCATGTGGCCATGGGACGACTGGTGTCCTTCAGGCTGAACACGTGCTGCCTGTTGTCAGGGAGGCCAAGGGCTGGGACTACACTCCTCACCTCTGTGGTTTAAACCTTGCATCCCCCGAAACCCACATACTGCCTTTGTGTTCTTACAGGCTCTGCTCCCACTCAGAGTGCTGGACTAGGAGTTAGTACACCCAGGTTTGGAAGGTCCCTTCTCCGTGTCCCCTGGCCCCAGGACCCTGCCCTTGCCTGGCCTGGGCCAGCCAGGACAGCTGAGTCAGGGACCAGCTCACCTAGATCCAAAGCTGGCCGCCAAGCACACCATCCTGCTGTCAGCCACACGGAACCCACTCTGCTCCAATGTCCGGGGTAGGGACCCCCTCTCCTCTCACTTCCTGATGACTGCCTCCTTGAGGAAGCCCTTCCTAAACCCCAAAGCCATGGGGAGGGGCCCCTTCCCTGGGGGCTCACACTGGACCGTGGTCATTGGCTTCCTTACTTTTTTCCCCTCCAGATGGTGAGCTCCTTGAGCGGCCATGTACATTTCTGGATCCCAGGCCTGGCACGCAGCAGGCGCTCAGTGGATACTTTTGCTTGTCAGGCAGGAGGTGGCAGGTGGAAGGACTACACAGGTGGTTGTCAAGAGGATGAGGTGAAGCCCTGAAGAGGCCTGGGGTGTGCAGCGAAGCAGCGAGCTGGAGAGGACAGGACTTGGGCACTGATTGGGCCAGACCACTTCTTTAGCGCTCTGTGCCTCAGTTTCCACTTTTGTAAAATGGCATGTTAAAGTTGCCACCTGTGGTGTACTGAATTTAAACAAGGCAAGAGCAGGTGCTTCGTGAAACTTCTAAGATGTGACTCTTCCCAGGACTGTCCTGGGCTCCTCAGGGACAGGTGGGCAGGAAGCTTGCTCTCAGGGCCTGCACTTAGGGAAGGGATACCGGCCTGTGTTCTCAGGCCCAGAGAGTTAGCCCAGTGGTCTGACAGTGAAACTCTCAGCCTTGGCTTCAGCCAGAGCCAGTGGGCTTGAAGCAGAGGTGTGTTCTCTGTCTAGGGGCCACCTCCCACCCTCCAGCAAGCAGCTGTCCTCTCCTGGCCTTCCTGGGCTGTTACTAGTGACCATTCCTTGGGAAAGGGCCCCCCAGTTGTGCCGAGTAAGGGCTCCATGTCCAGGCCAGGCCCACAGCAGCACTGGCCCTCTTCACCTGAGTCCCCTCTGCCGCTCCCCCCCCCCCCCAACTTTCTAGATTTTGACCAGATGAAAGAATTCCAGTCCTTTTTGCAAGTGTTTTTTTGACTGGGATTAGCTGGTCCCTAGCTGCCTGTCTCCTCAAAGCTCTGTGGTATGAATAGCCTATCACAGGAACCATGCTGTGTGGCTTCTCAGGCACCTGGGCCTCCTGCAGTTTCCGGGGGCAGGACGCTGTGAGTGGGGCAATCCTCAGCACAGGCAGAGCCACCTCCAACCTTGCAGAGGCTCCTGTTAAAACATCTGCCGAGACTTAGGGCCGCTGCTTCCCTCCTGGCTGATGCTGACCCCCAGGGAGAGTTTGGGCCTGGGTTCTCTGCCTCCAACTGGCCCCTGTCCCCTTGCCTGGTCCCTCGATCCCCGAGCAGCAGCCGGAGGTGCAGGGGGCGCATGCGCGCGGCGGCAGTGAGCCGGCTGTGTAGAATTAATATTCCTGGAACATCGCCCCGGCCGCCTGCACACGCCGAGGAGAATATTACGGCGATTAGCGGTGGGAGTTCGGCCTGCACGCAATATCTGGATGGAGAATTCGGTGTGATTAATCTGGCGCTAAGTAGCAGCCTCCGGGGTCCGCGGGGCTCTGGCATGTTTGGAATGGGAAAAGAGCTCGGGAGCTCAGCGACTCTTTGGGGGGCACTTTGGGGGTCTTTTAGGGCAGCAGCTGTGTCCCAGGCAGGCTGCAGGCCCCCGGTGGCCCCAGGGCAGGCAGATCACCCACTGTCTGTGTCTAACTCAGATTGCCAGGGAATGGAAGTGTGGGCTGGGGGGCGGGGCAGTTAGAGTCTCAGCCCGCCCACACCTGGCCCTGGCCTTTCTCCACCTGGCCTGCTGCCAGCGTCAGTGTCAGAGCCCTCTTTCAAGTTGTGGCTTCACTGCAGACTTCTCATCATTTCCTGGGCCTCAGTTTCCTCCTTTGTATAATGGAACACAGGATCGCTGTCCTTGCTACCTCAGAGAAGAATACTGTTACGCTCATTTCATGGCAGCAGAAAACAGGCTGTGAGCCTTTGCACAGCGAGGAAGTGGCACCTTGCTAGGCAGACGTTGGAGGTTATTATTCATAATTCTACTAAATCTGATTTCAGCAGTCACCCAGTTCCTCTTGCTTTGTCTCTGCCCTTTGGGCAATAACGAATGGTGTTTGGAACTTCCCAGAATGTGCTGAGGGGATGCAGGGGCAGGGAGAGAGCACTGATTGTAGATTTGAATCTAACTCCATCTGGAGAATGGGTATAAAAAGACTTCACCTCTCGAAAGTTAATTTCTGCTTTAAGATCTGTTCGGGGGCTGTTTACAAACTAAACTTGGGACCCTGGTGGAGGGGAGAGGAGGGTGGGGTGGTGCTGGGAAGGACTGCCTGGCCCGCCTTCCTCAATTTGGCTCCAGTCTTGCTACTTTATGGGTTGAAAAAACTGAATGCCAGGACAGGGGTAGGGAGCTCCTGTCTCTTCCCAATGTCTTCCCGTTAAGGATGCGGAACTGGAGGCTTGGAGAAGGAACGAGACCTGCCCAAGGCTTCACTGAGGTGGCACTGTTGACGGCAGACCAGTCTTTGGAGCCAGCCAGAACTGTTTTGAAAGTCTCCCTTTCCCAGAGCCTCTGTTTCCTTATCTGGGAAATGGGACAGCTGTGCTGGCCTTTTGGGGTGGAACAGTGTGGTGTGATCCTGGATCAGAGCAGCCACTCTGCTATGAGCAGAACGAGGTCTGGCTGTCCTGGAGGACTTTCTGAAAGGGTGCCCAGTGCATGTGACTGACCTGCTTCCTCTCCGACTGGGGGTTGGACTTGTCAAAAGGTCTTGTGGTGACAAAACTCGACTTTTTCACCTGATTGCTTCAAGCCCCATGGACTGAGCATTTCCAGATTTGATTTGCAGGATTGCTTTTTGCCAGTGATGCCTCAGACCTCCATGCAAGTCTCCATTCTGCCCAGAAATTGGTGCTGGATCAATTGTCCTCACCCCCTCGCCTAAGCAGACGATGTAATGGCTTTTGAAAGGGGATTGGTTTGTGGTTTCCCAGAAGTAGAGCGGTCTGTGGTCTTGAGCAGCTAAATTTGAAATCCAGCTTTTCAGGAGGAAATTTTTAGTGAGCTCCGAAAAGACTGGGCATAGTGCAAGGCGGCAGGGGTCATGGAGAGGTGGGCAGGCACTGTGGAGTTCACAGTGCATTCATTGCTGACTCTCAGGGCCTGGAACAGTGGGAGTTCAAATAAGCGTGTCTTGAATACACGCATGCATGGCAGGACGGGCGGGCGTGTGCATACATGGCGGGACAGGTGCGTGTGTACACGATGGTGGCTGGGTGCATGCTTTGATGAGACACAGTAGGGGGTATTAGTTGAAAGTCCAGACTCAAACTAGACAGCCTGGAATGAGTCGTGAGCCTGCTTTTTTATTTTGGACAACTCAGTTCTGTTCTCTGGGTCTCAGTTTGTTCCTCTCTAAAATAGGAGTACTGGTGAAATTTAAATGAGTGCATCCTCCTAAGAAGCTAATACAAGGGTGTACATGTAAACACTTAAGTGTCATTAACACTTGTTACTATTTTTCATATGTGTGTGTGTGTGTGTGTGTGTGTGTGTGTGTGTGTGTATAGATATATGTATATGTATATGTATATATGAATCCCTGGTGGAGCAGTAGTTAGTCAATGACCTCCAAAAGAATGCAGGTCACATACTCCTAGGGGTTTGAGTGCCAGGTCCTGGGGAGAAAACAACTGGTGTGAACAACTAAATAAAAATAAAATAAAATGCTTCTTCCTCTTTCCTCCTGCCTGTCTGCCTACTCGCCTTCATTCCTGCTGCATCTTTCCTTAAAAAGGAAAAGAAAAAGAATTCTGACCTAGGGACTACAAAGCTAAGCATAAATCTCAATCAGCTCTGCTGCTGACAAGTCCCTTCCTCTCTCAGGGCCTCAGTTTGCACATCTGTAGAATGGTTGGGTCAGATGATTCCAGTATCCCCTCCAGCTTGATTGTTTTGATCTTTGTGTCATTGGCCTTCATCCCCAACATGATACGTCCTGAACAGAGGATCTGCATGAACAGAGTCCTCTAGCTCAGTGTCGTATACCAAAACCCATGCTTTCAAGTGGAGGAGAAAGGGTGCGTCGACCAAGTGTGACTGTGAATTGCTGCCTCAGAGATAGGCCTTGTCTTTGGGGCCAGGGAGGGATGTCCCTCCTCTTCTTTCCATGCATGTGTTCCGTCTTCCCTTTCTGACCTAGCTTACACACTTCCTCCTCCAGGAAGCCTTTTCTGGCACCTCCAGCTTCTTCTCAGCATTTGATCCCACCTCAGCTATGTTGGATGCTTGTGAAAAGTTATTGAATAGCTATGCATGTGTGTCCAGGGTTTGAGAAGACTGAAGGGAACCTCCATTAATTTTGGATGCTCAGAGTGCCTGGCCTGGCACTGGGTACATTCGTATTCCTTGCCTGCAGTGACCCGCTCAAAAGCACAGTGAAGTAAGAGGTGTTACTCTGCTTCAGGAGTGAGAAACCAAGGCTCAGAGGGGTTATGTTGGAACCCAGTCTGTTACTCCGAGGCCCTCTTTCTTGCCCTGTCCTCTGTGGTGTCTGGCAGGCCTGATCAGATAAAGTAAAAATAATGATGGCTGCTACCACGGTCCTGGCTCCTACTAGTCTTCACTTCTCTGAACATTTTCAGCCCTTCGCTGATGTAATCTTTGAACAGCTTTACCCTCGTTTTACAGGTGGAGCACATGAGACTCAGAGAAGTGAAGTGACTTCACTTAAAATCACACAGGAAGGAAGTGGGGGAGCCATGATTTAAAAGCAGACAGCCTGACCGAGGTGTCTGTCAAACGGAATTAAAATTCTCCAGTCCGCTCTTTAAACCAACTGGACCCAGCTTCCTCAGTGATGTTTCTTGAATGCCCACTGTGTGTGGTCGCTGTGTCTCTCGTCAAAAGACCAGACAGACCTGTGTCCTTGGCTGACGAAGCAGCGGCTGGGAACGCAGTGGGACGCAGTGGGACGCACGGGCAGGCAGAGTTCCGCTGGGGTCTGCGCTGTGCTGACCCTCCTAGTGCATTGATACTATTGCTCCCACTTCACAGAGGAGGAAATGAACTCAGAGGGGTCAAGTGGCTTGTCCAAGGTCACAGTGAACAACTTGGGGAGCAGGCTTGGGACCGCAGCAGTTTGCCTGAAAACCCCTTTCCACCACCTCTCACTGCCTCCCGGGATACTGGGAATAGGAGCTGCGACGGGAGAAATAGGGAAAGTGGTCTCTAACTTCAACTGGGGCGTCAGGAAATGCTCCTCAGATGAAGTGATGTCTCAGTAGCCAGGGAAAGGTGTGGGGGTTGAGGTGTCCCCTGCAGCAGGAACAGCACATGCAGAGATGCCTGGAGGTGAAAGGCTGTGGTTTGCTAAGGGGACGAAAGGAGCTTTTTGTACCCGGCTGCCTCTTGGTGTTTGCAGCTGCACACACATCTTTGAGTAGAGTTGACTGCCCCAGAGGCTCTGAGAGCCTGGCGTGAATGGTTCTACACCATGCCGGGCCCCGGTGGGGGGACGGACTCGTGCAAAGCAGGGCGGGATGTGGGAATGTTAGCTCCCAACTTCGTGGAACACCTGGGAGAAATGGAAGTATTTTGCAGAAGCAGCCCCGTCCGTGTCCTTGCCTGTAGCCTTGACTTCTTAGACGTGGGAAGGATGAAATGAAAACTCAACTTGGTGCCCAGTAGGACTTCAAGGATGTCAAGCCCAGATGCTTAGACAAAAGCGGACAGTGAGTTCAGAGCAGCCACTGGTCTGCAGCACAGCTGCCCTGTGGAGTCAGGGAAGCGGGTGCTGTCAAGGTTGGCTCACCAGGGCCCGGAGGGGCACTGGGTTGGGCTGGGGTCTTGAGTGAAGGGGCAGAGCAGAGTGGGCCTTGTGGCATCTCATCTGAGAGCAGAGACTGGAGGTTTTCTCAAAGGAGGTGCGGCTTGGACAGGGGAGATGCCCCCAGACTGGGGGCATTGCAGGTCCAAGGAGCTAGCAATGGTCTGGATTCCAGACGGACTCCTGGCTCTGTTTTGTCCCATCACTTCTTGGAATCAGTTTCCCCATGTTGACATGGGGCTTTGGTGCCTACCTCTCAGGTGTTGTGATGGATAAGAGGGCTGTGGGTACCTGGTTTTGGGACTGTACTTAGTATGCGCACAACCTACTGGGGGACAGGCCTCCTGCTGCCACTGCCCCCCTAGAATGCAACTTGGGGTGATTGGGTTGCCTGCCCACGGGCCTCTATTGAAACCTACCTTTGAGGGGGCGTGCTGGGAGGGGTTACTAGACTCCAGGCACCATCCAGGGGCCAGCCACCACAGCCCTTTCCTTCCAGGCATACCCATCTCCCATCCCAGCATATTTTCCTGCCGTGCAGCCTCTGGGAGGCTCTTCCTTCTCTGAGCCTTGCCAGGTCTTCATGACCAGCCTGAGGTGCTGGGTGCGAGTCCCTGCAGACAGTGGGTGCTCAGGGCCCAGTCACACTGGCCTTTATCCCGTGGCTCTAAGCACAGCAGGGAGCTGCAATTCTGGCCTGTGGTGGGTGGTCACCCCTTTTTCAGTCACACACTTTGGGGCCAATTATAAATAGACACATAATCGCCCCTATCTGTAGAGATAAAACATTCTTCAGAGATGAGCCGCCTGCCTCTCCCCTGCCCGCCCCCCCCCCCCACGCTGGCAGGGCTCCCCGCAGTTGAGGGCGATGGAGGGATCCATGCTCCCCTGCTTCCTTCCCCCATCCCCTCCTCCCTGCTGCTCCTCCATCTCCACCCTGCAGAGGTGAGCTCCAGCAGGGGCCGTGATGTCAGAGGCTCAGCTGATGTCACCGCCTGGGCCCTGTGACTTCACTTGCCGGCTCGGGCAGGAGGAGCTGCGAGGAGGCTGAGAGCCGAGAAACTGCCCCCCTTTCCTTTTTCTCCTCCTTTCTCCCTTCCCCCTCCTCCTCAGCCTCAGCTCGGTCGCGGGCTGTTGGAGGGTCTGGGGCAAGTGCCAGGAAGGATGCTGCTGCAAAGGTAACGCGGCGTGCGAGGCGCCTCTCCCTCCGCTGGTGAAAGTTTGCTCTGGCGTGCGAGGCGTGCCCGCTGGGCGCTCCCTGCGCCGCGCTGCCCGCCGGCTCCCGAGGGGCGGGCAGGGCCCGGCCCGGGCCGGCGGGCGGGCGGGCGGGTGGGGGGGGGCTCCCGGGCGGCCTTCCCTGCCTTGTCCCCATCAAAGGCCGCAGCTGCTCCAAGTGGCGGCTGCCGCTTTCAAACTGCCATCAAGAGCGATGGAGGGAGGGGCGCGGGGGACGTGCCAGCGGCGCCGGCCCGGGAGGGTGGCCGCAAGAAGAGGCGCGGGGGCCGCCCCCGCAGCGCGCGGCCGGCGGCAGCAGGGGCGTGAAGGGCAGGTCCCCGGGTCAGAGTCCCGGGGGCCGAGTTTCCAGCACTGCCTCCTGTCCCCTCGGGTCCCGCCAGCTTTGGTGGCCAGAACCCCAGCAGTGAGGGTACAGAGGAGGTGGGGGCAGGGGCTGGGCCCCCCCCCATTATTTCTAAGGCATATTCTTCCACCCTCCTGCAGGCCATTTGTCAGTGGTGATTGGGGACAAAGGAGGGGGCAGTGGGTGGTCTGCTGCAAGTTGGGCGATGGGCCCTTCGCGGGCCAGAGAGAAATGCCAACAATTAGGAGCTAGATCGAGGGCTTTGCTCATTCAGGCTGTCGAGGGAGCCGTCATTTTGTGTTAGCGTGTGTGTCTGAGGTGGGAGGAGGAAGAGAGGGAGAATGACAGGAGAAGGATTATGACATTGTGTTGTCTCTGTTTGTGGTAAATGCAAATTTGGCGCCAGCCGTTTCCCAGGAAAAGCAGCAGCAAGTAACCCAGGCCAAGGTCTTGGCCCAAACCAGCCCAGGGAGCCCGTCTGGGGAGGTTTGGGTATTTTTTTTTCCTCCCTTTTTTCTATCTGGCCGTGTGCGTCTTCCATTTATTTTTACAGTGAAGTGCTGGAGACAGACAGGCCAGCATGGCGGGGAGGAGCTGGGCCCCTTCCCTCCTCCCTGGTAGTCAGCCCCTCCTTACTCGCTGGGAGGCTGAGAGCCCTCCTGACCCCCAGCCCCATCTGGGCTGCCTCCCTGCAGGGTCTTTCTGTCCCTTACAGGGTCCTGGCCTTGTCATTCTCTAAGCCAGGGTGGATGGAGGTCTCAGAAGTCTACTTCTGCCCACGGCCGCTTCCCCAGGGTGACAGAGATGGAGAGCCTGGATTGAGGCTGAGATGGGGCTTCAGAGCTACAAGCCAGGGCTGGGCATGTCCCTGGCTGCTGGGCCAGCCCAGCCTGCCCAGGAGGCCCGCAAAGGGTTCTCAGCCAGGCAGGTATCGGCAGAGTGTCTCAGGATCTTGAATCTGGTGAGCCCATGAGGGCTGGGAGCGGGGCCAGGAGGCCACCACAGCTCAAGGCCCTGGGCAGCAGCAGGGCCCGGGCAGGTGCAGTGACGCACAGAGGGCTGGTCTCTTTGGATGAGGTTTTCCGAGAGTCACCATGTGGGTTTTACCAGGGCCAGGCCTTAGTTGAGACCCCAGCAAGGACAAAGTTCTGAGCAAAGAAACCGAAGCAGGAGCGTCCTCAGACGGAGGGTCAGGGGAGGCTGTGGCCAGCTGGGTCCAGCCACTCCACAATGGGCCTGGGGCTGGGACCCTCCTTTTATTCCCCCTTCCCCAACTTACTGCCTCCTCTTGCCTGGCCACGTCCTCCTAGACTTGGTCCCCCTCTGCCAGGAAGCCGCCTCTGCCCTCCACGTAGATGTGCTGGGGGCCTGTGCCCTGCCACCAACCCCCGCGCCCCTCTCATGGAGCAGCCCACATTGTAGTCACTGTGAGACCCTTGGTCACAGGGACTGGGAGAGTGCCCTGGGGTGCTGAGTGTTCCCAGCACTTGCTCAGAGCTGAGCACAAAGGAGGTTGGGGACTGGGGGCCAGGCCTGCCCATCCAGACTGAGACCCTCAGGAAGCGGGGCCACCAGGATGAGACTTAGAAGGGATGATGGACTCACTTCCTTTGGCAGACCCACCCAAAGGGGCCTTTTCCCATGGAGGCTGACTCGGGGAGCGATGGGCCACAGCTATGCCCCCCTTTTTAAGTGATTATAGGATTTATTGGAGGCCATACTGCAGGTTAAACAACAGATTTAGAATAGAGCAGGTGGGATGTCTGTCCTGAGCTGGAGAGTCATATACAGTTCAGCTACGTCTCTTTGGAAACTGGTCGGGGGCTTATCTACCCTGGCATTTCCTCAGGTCCCCCCCAGGCCAAGCTGTAGGAGGGAGCTGGCAAGTGCTGCTACATAGGACTGAGTGGGCCACTGCCCACCCACCTGGCTTTTGCCTGTAGAGCTCTGGGGCCCCATGGAATTTCCAGTGCCAGGTAGAAAGGGAGGAAGAGCAGACAGGCTCTCACCAAGGTCAGATGCTGTGTCCATTCTAGGTCTGGACTCAAGAGCCTCCTGGCCAGAGGTGCTGGGAGCATCAGATGTATAGACATGGCCAGGGCCAGCTGGCAGGTCAGCTTGCATCACCCAGCACAGGGTCACAGAGATGCCCACTTGGCACCGGCACCCCTGGCCAGAATGGGGTCAGCACAGCAGGCCCCTCCCTCCAGACACCCTGTAATCTGTTGGTCCCTGAGAGCCTTGGAGTCAGTCAGACAGTCTTGAGGCGCCATCTTCCCTAGCCACTTTCTGGTTTTGTGAACATAGATAAGCTACTTAGTCTCTCAGAACTTCAGTTCTTCAGCAGTGACTGGGAGTAGCACATTCTACGTAGGAGGCTGCAGGTGCAGCCCTGCACGCAGCAGGTGCTCAATCAATGGCAGCTGGAGTCTGAGGGAGCTGACTAGGCCAGCAACCTAGAGCAGGGCAAAACAGTTCCCCCTAGGGTAACCCTGTAAACACACAGGGCAATCAAACAGGGCTTCAGAGAGGAGGTGGCATTGGAAGGCCTTGAACAGTGAGTAGGAGTTTGCCAGGCTCATGCCAGGGAACAAGAAGAGCAGAGCTTCCAGGTGTCAAAGGTCAGTCACCCTGGGTGGCTGAGACCCAGGGTGGGGAAGGGAGAGGAGTGGCCCTGTTTCTCTGCAGTGGGAGCCAGTTCTGGAGGAAGGGGACCCCTGACTGATCAGAGCAGGCTGGTTTCACACAAACCCCTCCAAGTCTTAGAACTCAATTCTCTAGGCATCTGAAGGGCTGGCTTGTTCTCTCTCCTCCTGCCAGGCCTCTCAGGCTGCTGGGATTCCCAGACAGCCCCGTATCTGAATTTAACAACCAACCTGGGTCTTTTCGAGTCTCAGGACTCCTGAGGTCCGTCCAGAATTGCTGCCAGGGAAGCAGAGCTGACGCCTGGTCCCTAACCTGGAGGGTTCCCACAGCAGCTGCTTCAGCCTGGAACCCCAAGGTGACTGGAGGCCCCTGTAAGAGGCCAGTTTGGCGACCCCTCCGCCAGTCCCTCCCTGATGGAGGTGGTAGCACAGAGGGCAGACAAGGACTTGGGGCCCAGGTTCAACTCTAGCTCTGCCATTTACCAGCTTTGTGACCTCAGGCAAGTGATGTGTCCTCTCTGAGCCTCAGCTTCCTGGGGTAATAAAAGTACCTGAGGCACAGCGCTATGGTGGCAATTACGTGAGATAGTCCTCACAAGCAGTCAGCCCAGAGCCCCATTCCTGGGGACCCTCAATGGCTGGAAGAGAAGGTCATCCATGAGCTCCTAGCACCTGGGTGCTAGGATGGGTGGGCTGTAAAATGGGGCCAATGACCATGCCTGCTGATGACAGCTAACATTTGTGAGCACTTACAGTGAGTAGGCAGGCTTATTTTATTCTAATGACATTTTGATGTAGTAGCTTGCTGAGTAGTCTATTCCAAGTCTAACATGCAGGAGTGGGGTGGTGGGGAGGGCATCCCAGAAGCCAAAAGCAACAGGGAAGAACTGGCGCCCTAGAGGTTGGTTTCCTGAGCCAGGCTAAGCTGGCACCCTTGGTATAGTATAAGCTAGACCAGAGGGAATTGGATAAGCTACCTGGGGCTGGACACCCCTCAAATGGCAGAGCCACGGGGACACCGTGGACACCTGATCAAGCCCCAGTTCCCACCCTGGACCTTGGTTTTCCTGCCTGTGAGATGAGTCTGGGGCACGCTCCCGCCCGGCCCCCAACTGCTCAGGGAGGCTGCAGTCCTCTTGTTGCTTTGATTCCCTTGGATGGTTTCCATGTAGGTTGTGGCTGGGGCGGTATCATCTGCCCATTGATTTTTCCAGAAAACATGTTTTCTTCCCTTCCATTCTTCAGTCAGACTGGAGATGAAGCACCTTGGTGCCCAGCCTTCCCACTGCTCCCCCACTCCCGCCAGGGTAGTGGCTCCCAGAAGACCCTACCACTGTGCACGTGCCTGGGATGCCCTGGGGGTGGCATGGAGGGCGCTAGCGAGCCAGAGCCAGCCCACCGCTGGCTATGTGAGGCTGAGCTGCCACAGAGGACCCAGCGCTTTATTTACTGCCCCCGCTCCCCGGTACAAACCCTGGATTTGGACAGACTGCACACCAGTCCCACTGTGTGCTGGGGGGCGAGTGCGCCTTGCTCCCTGGGCTTGCTGGTTCCCGCTGGTGCCCAGGAGTAAGGGTCACTGGCTAAGCACTTGTGTGGCTGCTGCCCTCAAGGTAGGCGACGTGGAAGTTCTCTAGGTGGACAGGCTGAGGCTGCCGGAGCTTAGGGGCTTGCTCAGGGTCTCACCACGCTGTGTCCTCCTTTCCTTTTGTTCACCCACCTGCTGCCCACAGGGAGCTGAGGTGGATTATAATGCTGGGAGCCCACACGAGGCAGCCCGGAGACCACCAGGGAGTGAGGGGGGACCTGAAACCTGTGATGAGTAGTTAGCAGCTTGTCACTGCTTGCCCACACAGGCTGTATGGACGGTTGGAATGCATGCAGTCACCAGGTGTTTGGGGGCGAAGGGGAGGAGCCCCCCACGGTCACAGCCCTTGAGGAGGCATAGACGCTGTTCCCCGTTCCCCCTGCCGGTACAAGCGCTCAGCTTCACTGCCGGGGCGGAGGGGACCTGGGGGGGCATGGGCACTACATGAGGGCTCAATGCACGGTTCCAGTCTGGCTCTGCCACTCACGGGCTAGCTACTTACTGCTCGGAGCCCCAGTTTCCACACCTGTAAATGGGGATAATTGCCAGGTGTACCTCACGTTGTGAGGATGCCCCGAGTAAATTCCAGTAGCCTGCTCAGCCCCCCGCCCCCAACACATGGAGAGCAGCAGGAAGGTCCCCCTTGTCATCTGCAAATCAGCCTGGTTTCCCTCCAGCACCCAGCACTTAATGAGCACCTGCTGTGTGCCAGCACCAAGCCCAGGGAGCCAGGGACTCGACACTCAGGTCCCTCCTGTGCCCCGGGGTCAGCCACCAACCTCAGGGCGCAGGAGGGGGCCGGGGGTTGTTCGTGCGGATCTGAGTGTAGGGGGACAGCCTGCTAGGATTGGTGTGTTGGCTCCCACTGCTGGTGTGACAGACATCCTGATGAATATGTCACTTTCAGACATTTTAAAAAGAAGTTTCTGGAAAGCCTTCTTAAGCCTGTGGGAGCCGCCAGTAGCCTGAACTGTTGTCAGTTAGTCCTGGCTTTACCACCACTTGCCGGGGACTCCCTTCCTGGGACCTCAGTTTTCTCATCTGTAAAACAGGGTGATGCCCTGCCTGCTGGGAGGGTCGCCCTATGAGGCTGCTCACAGGGCGAGACGTGCTTTGGTACCTGGAAGCGCCCTGTGGTCTTTTGTGAGAGCTGGGGTGTGACGCTGCGGGGTGCCGGCTCTCTGAGGAGCGGCCTTACTAAAACCCTTGACTTTTGTGATTTCCAGAGAACGTGGAAGGCCCCTCAGGCAGCCTGGCCCCTCCCGGGGGAAATGCTGGTAAGTGTCTCGTCCTGTCTGTGTGTTTGTGCTGGTGTGTGTCGGGAGCTGCGCTGTTTGCAGGGGCAGAGGTCAACCCTGCTCTTGAGCGCAGTCCAGGAGGAAGGACTGGAACTCTACACCCCAGTGGCCAGACGTCCAAGGTGCAGGGGTGGCTGGATACAAAGCCTGGGCTCTTCAGAAGCTGATCGGCCACGGGGCAGCTGGTAGGAGTGCTTATGAAGGACTGCTGACCAGTGTCCCCGCCTCGGAGGCCTTCACAGCTCCCGCTTTGGTCCGGGGATTAAGCCTTGGCCCCTGCTGCTTTGTCATTTCACTTAACTCCCACTGGCCTCACCACTTCCTGGAGATCTATGTGCTCCTCACAGGTGCTTGTCCCGAGGTCTCTGTAGCTGTGTCATGTGGCTGCTTCCTGCCTGTCCTTTAGCAGAGATGTCCTGAGTCCCTGAGACGCAGGGGCCCACTGTGCACCTGCTGTGATTTCTTACTGATGCGCATCACGGCTTGATCAAATGGTTATTCACACGACAATTTAACAATTCGTGGTCTCTGTGAGGCCCCATGGGACTGTCAGCTCTATGACAACAGGGACCCTCGGGCTCATTGCCTGGCACATGACAGGGCTCAGTCACTGTTTGTTGACTGAATTTATGTTGAGCATTAAGGTAAGGCTTTGTGGAAGGGGTGGCATTTGCTTAAAACTTGAAAGAGGGTGCAATTTCAATCTGCAGGGAAGAGGGGAGGGCTTCCTGCTGGGGGACAGATGGGCACAAGATGGGAGCAGAACTTGGTTTGGCAAAGAGGCAGATGGGATATGTGAGAGAGAGAGAGAAGGTTGGAAAGGTGAGCTGGGGCCAGGTGGGGCTCTGCATTCCAGGCAGGTGAAGACAGACTTGAATTCTGAGACAGGACCCACTGCAAACCGTTGAGCCAGGGCAGTAGCGGGGAAGCTGGCTTTGGGCAGCAGTAACAAATGTGGGGGGCAGGCTGGGTTGGGTGTGAGGCTACAGTCAAGAGGATCTGCCTGGGGGTCCTCATCGGTTCCCCACCCTCTGTCTCCCTGGACCTATGTGAGCCTTGGCCATTATCCTCGTGAGCTCGAAGGGAGGTGCATCCGGTGACAGGAACCTCACACCCTGTGACTGCTTCGGGAAGACAGTCACTTGTCTTGGAGGCCGGGCAGCCATGCCTGAATCTCTGGAGGGAGCAGTGGCGTCCGAAGCTGGCACAGCCTGCATTTGTGTCCTGTGCTTTCGGAGTGGCCCCGGCATGGTAGCAGAAGATGATCAGAAACATTTCTGTCAAAGCCCAGCAAACAAGACCCACCTCTGTGCCTGCTCCATGGTGGCAGCTGGTGTGGGCAGAAAGGCCAGGCTTCTAGAGTCCGGTTCCACCACGCAGCAGCTGTGTGCCTTCACGCCTCTTGTTAGCAACTCTGGCCTTCCGTTTCTTCGGCTGGGACATGGGGGCTGCTTGGGTGTCATGAGGGTTAAGTGAAAGGACACACAGAGCACCAAGCCCATGGAGTGCTGGACGCGCAGGACGCAGCGGCTGTATCGTGGCAGCATTTTTTTCCACGGTTTGAATTCTTCGCAGGAAGCTGGGATTTCAGGCTTAAAATGAAGAGCATGTCAACAAAACAGGATGGAACAAAGTCTTTTCCCAGCATGCCTCAGCATGCGGCACTGCCTTCCCGTGGAGCCCGACAGCGATGGGGCTAAAAGTCTTGAGCTTTCAAGCAGAAACAATCCCAATGGAAAAGAACTTTCTCATTGTTATCTCATGATAAGGCGATGCAGGGTTCTGCAGCCTGACGGGCCCAGGTTCGGATTCCAACTCTGCCCCTTCCTCCCTGCTCTGTGCTTCCGTTTCCTCATCTGCAAAAGGAGGTGTGATTTGTGCAAGCCTTGGTCACTAGATCTTGTCATCTTCACTTTAACTCTCTGTAGCGCTGTGAATGATTCTCTGGGAAATCTGAAGCCAGAAGGCTGTGTTCAAATCCCAGCTCTGCCCCTAACTAGCTGTGTGACCTCAGGCAAGTGTCTTAACCTCTCTATGCACCCATTTCCTGCCCTGCATCCTGACTGAAAATGACAATTCCTGCCTCACAGGGTGGTTGGGAGGAGTGAATGGGGTCACCCAGGTAAGCGACCGAACTCCCAGAGACAGGCAGATCACTTGGCCCCTCCTCCCACCCATTCCAATTTCCAAAAAAATTGTGACTCAGGGCCACTGGATGATTTGCTCAAGGACACATGTGACCTGTGCTGGGCCTCCATGCCAGGGGTTTCCCAGGAAGAGTCGGGCCACTCAGGGCAGGCTGAGGGGTGATTCTGTACAACAGGGCCTGGTTGCAGGGACCCCCAGCTGCTCACGGAAGCTTCTCAGGTGTTCGTGCTGCTCACTTGCAGGAAGACAAGGGTTCTGACAAACAGCAGCGACCGCTCGTGAGCCCAGGGTCTGCAAACTGCCAGTCTCCAGGGCTTTGACCTGTTACTCGAGGGAGAAGCTGGTACGGACCCTGCTGTCCTCTCAGGTCTCCTTCCCTGCCTGCCTTCAGACTTTGGGACCCAGCAATGTCTGCGTCCTTCTATCTTTCCATTGTCTGCTGAGTGCTGGGAAGCTTGGAGGTGAAGCAGGCAGCTTCTAAAGACCTGGGCTCAAATCCTAGCTTGGCCTCTTCCAAGTTGTGTGATTTTGGACAAGTACTTAAATGCTCTGTACCGCAGTGGCCCTGTCTGGAAAGTGGGGTGATCACAGTACCAACCTCAGCAGGTTGTGCAAATACACAAGGAGGCTTGGATTCCTCTGGGCTGGGCCGTCTTATTAGCGATATCATTTTTATGGTATGGTGCTCTATGTAGGAGAGATGGGTAGAGTGACAGACAGCCCAGTATGACCAGTGGGAACTGAGGTGAGAGCCACAGCTTTGCTCCTGGAGGAATGGGAGTGGAAGTCACTGAGAGCTTGTGACACAAAGCCATGCCAGATGGACCACAGATACAGCCCTTCAGGGACCCGCCCATGCCCACCTCCGAAGCACCATCTCTCATTTCCCTCACCCTGCAGGGGCACAACCCTCCTGGGGATGGCAGGTGGCTGTTCACCACAGCGCTAGGTCTTTGGCTTGAAGCTTATTCACCTGCTCGGCCTTAGAACCTGCCCTAACTGCCCTAGACAGTACTCTGTGCCCTCCATCAGTGCTTACAGCTTACATGCAGCCAGGTCCTGTGTGTGGAATGAAGGCGTGCCGACAGAGGACCTGTACTCTTGGAACATGACTGTTAGGCCTGGGACAGGCTCCCCAGGTGCCTCGGGGCTCCCCATTCTGTTAACCAGAGGCTTTTGCAAGTTGTCACCTGGAGCTTGTGAGCAGGAATTCCAGCTCCGCTTTTGCTGTGCGAGTCAGCAGGAGGCCCTCCTGAGAGGAGGGAGAGCTGGGGCTCCGGAAGGATAAAGGTGAAGGCTGCACATGTGCTCAAGACAGCCAGACGAGGAGGAGAAGGACATCGCAGGCCGCTGAGCACCGGGCTCACTTCGCACAAACACTGATCTGCCGGGCAGGGCCGGTCTCCTCAATCAATCCACGCTGACAGATGGTAGCGGAATCAGTGACCTGGAGGCAGAAGGCTCCATTTGTAATCTGGAGTGGCCCAGGCAGAGGAGGAGGGCAGAAGAGTTGTAATAAAGGGAGTGACAGAGTTTCCAAAGCCATCCTGAACCAGAGGGGGAGGAGAGAAAGGAGTAATTTTGCTTCTGGAATTGAAGCTACTGATTCAGTTCAATAAGTGTTTTTTTTAAGAGTGGACTGGGTTAGGAGAAAAATCTCAACTAACCTTTTGTCTTTCCCTGAGAGTAAGGTAGGAAAATCGGGATTCACACAGATGAGGCCACAGAGAACAACAGAAGGTCCTGGAGTGACCGAAGAGGGGGGGCTCCCAGTGGTTGAGCCTGGGTTACTGTGGGGACTTGGGGAGTGAGGTGGCACTGTACCCTACTGTGTCCACATCACAGGACTCTAACCATTGTTAATATGTGCAGGTCTTTAACAGTACGGAACCGGATTCTTTAGGCAGAGCTCTTTGGAGTCCCTCAACACAAATGCTCAAGGTCATATTATCCCCATCGTACAGCCAAGGAAACCAAAGATCAGGGAGGTGACTTGTCTCAGGCCACACAGCACAAGAGTGACACGGATCTGTCTGCTGGCTGTAATTCCCCTATAATGTCCTTTTCTGAAATTTACCAAAAGAGAAAATAACAGGCCTTCAGGATGAGAGGGCCAGGCTGGGGCACGACTGGGGCAGTTTGCAGATGGTCGCAGAGTCCAGAGGAGGTGGGGTGGGGGCTGTAGGGTCAGTCTCAGGACAGAGGGCAGGAGCATATTTTCCCTTTTGAATGAGGCTCTGCATAGTTTGTCACTGTCCCTTTCAGGTTCCAGTTCCCAGTCTGAGCCCTAAGTGGACTGAGGACGAAGGGAATGGAAGGGAAGGATGAGGCAGGAGGTTATAAGGAAAAGGGCTTCTCTTTTCATGAATTCTCTCAAGACATTGAGGGTGCCCCAGCACCCTGGCTTCAGGAAGCTATGCTGCACCCTTCCATATTTGCCCAGAAAACAGGTCTGCACTGCGAGTCCCCTCAACCATTCCCATTTGTAGTCCTGCCCCAGGCAGAAGCTGGAACTGATCTTTTAAGGAATACTTTTCAATAATAAAATGAAACTCAACTATGAAAACTGCCAGAGGGCAGGAACTGGTAGCTTATCCGGCTCTACCCGAGAAGAACACCCTTCCTGGCATGCAGGAGGAGTCCCCAAGAATAGCCCTGATCCACATGGCAGTTGGCCCCCACTTTGTGATATGGGACAGATGTCAGAGGAATTCACCGCCTTCCCCTAGTGCATCCTCCTGAGGTGCTGGAGCCCCCTCAGGCCTTGCCTGGGAGCACTATGCTTGGGGGTGGGGGTGTGGGGACAGGTGTTGCCCCAGCCAAGACCCTCCTTGGGTGGCTCAAGAGAAGGCAAAGTGTTAACGTCTCTAGCTAGGTAGGGTAGAGGTGAAAGGGTAGGGTGGCCTGCCCCCACTGATGTGTGCACCTCAAATATACTGAAATCTGGGCCCCAGGCTACACCTGGTTTTTATCAGCCTCCACCTGCTGCCCAGAGCCCTCTTCCAGTTTACTTTCAAGTTAGGTTGCTTCAAGAAAAGAAACCACACACTCTCCTTACATCTAGGGCAGATGGGGCCTAATTTAGAACCAGAAGTTTTAGCTAACATTAAGGATATCTAGTCCAAGCTCTCCTTCCCACTGTACCAACAGGAAACTGAGGCCCAGAGTAGGGAGAGAGTTTGGCCAGGTCCCTGGGTGAGTCAGAGGCAGAATCACACACTCCAAACAGCCTACCACTTTTGCTTGGAGTGGGTCAGGCAGCCCAAACATCACAATGAAGACGGTTCTACAACTGAGATTTTCATAAGAAAAAAAGTCAAGCTATTCCTTTGCAAAGTAAGTCTGGGAACAGCCTGAGGCCTTGGCACCGCAAATTCTCCACCTCATCTCCAAATTCTGGATCCTTCATCCTGCCAGCCAGGTGTTGCAGCTTTTTAATGCTGCCTGGGGGCGGGGGGTGGGGGCGCACAACTGGGATTTGGTGCGCATCTATTTTACACACGAGCTGGTGGGCCTCCCCTCTACGTTATCATTAAGGGGGAGACTGAGGCTGAAGCGGGCTGAAGTCATTCATCCAAGGACACGCTCTGCATAGAGGCAGAGGCTACAAGAGAGCCCAGGCCTGCCAGGGCCCGGAGGGCGCTTGGCAGGCAGGAGCCACCCCCAGGCTGGGTCTCACTGAGCAGGTTCCCAGGAGAAAGCCGGCCCCTCGCCCGCGGACTCCCAAGCTGACCGAGGTGCGGTTCTGGCGCGGGAAGCTCCAGGGAACTCCAGGTGTCTCGAGGAGAGATTCCGGGCTACCAACTCCCCAGAAAGTTGGCTCGCAGCCACTCCCAGGGCGGTCCAGAGTCGCGGGCCAAGATGGCACTGGGTGAACAGCGAGACGCCCGCGCTGCGTCCCGCAGCTGCCAAGGGGGCACCGCGCAACCCCGGCCCCAAGGCGGGGCGGTGGGTGGGGGTCTCCGCGGCACTGGCCGGGAGAGCGTAGGCCTCGGCTCCGGAGCCGCCGCACGCGGGTGGGCACGCGCGCGCCCGCCGGCCCCGCCCCCCGGCGCCCCGCCCCCGGCGCGCGCCCCGCCCCGCCGCGCGCCCTCCCGCCCGCCCGCGCGCCGCGGCCCGGAGCCTCCCCATTGGCCGCGCGCCGTCACCTGACGCTCTGTTATTTCCTGTGTGTTGGGAGAATGGAGAGAAAAAACCCCGAGCCGAGCCGCTTTCGGCCCCTGCGAGGCGGCCGCGGCCTCCGCCGGGGGAGCGCTCCCTGAGGCGCGCCCTACCGAGGAGCGAGCGCGCGGGCCGGAGCGAGCCTCGAGGGGCCGCGGTCGCGGCCCGGGCCCGGCCCGCAGCTGGCCCGGGCGCCTGAGCTGGAGGCGGCGGAGGCGCCCCCCACCCCCACCCATCGCTGCGCCGCCTGCCGCCACCGCCGCCGCCGCTCCCTCCCCTCCCGCCCCCGGCCGAGGCCGAGGGACCGGGCGGGGGGCCCCCGCAGGTAACCGCCGTCGGGGCCGGGGGAAGGGGCAGGGGTCAGGGCTGAGGGCCGGGGCCAGGCCGGGGGCTGAGGTGCTTGCCCGGCCGGAGTTGGGAGAGCTGAGCCCCCCGGCCCCGAGCAGAGCGCCGGGCGCTGAGGGGAATGGCCCGGCAGGGAGTGATGAGAGGAGCGGCCTGGCCTCGGGGTGCTGAGGAGTCTCGGTCCGGCCTGGGAGTCCGCGGGCTTGGGCCCCGGTCCTAGCTGAGGTCCCGGGGGCAGGTACCTGCTGGTCGCGGCCTCGGTGCAAAGCGGCAGCTGTGACGGGCGCGGCCGTCCCGGGGCCCCTGGACGCTCGGCGGCGGGCCGGGGGCGAGGCCGGCAGGCCGGGAACGGCCGGCGCCGCGGAGTCGGAGCGCCCGGGCTGCGGGAGGCGCCGGGCGCGCTTTATTGCCATGTGAACACCTGAAGCCATGTGGAGGCGGCTGCTCCTCGCCTGTTGGGGGCGGAGGGCAGGTAACGGCCGCGGGGCGCCGGGTCCGGGCTGGGGCTTTCTCCCGGTCCGCGGTGGCGGTGCGCAGGGCGCGGGCTGTGCCCCGGTGGGCCCCGGGTGCCGGCGAGCGAGCGAGCGTTTGGGGGCTTCTCGTCCCTTTTTAGAGGAGGGGTGTGAGTGGTGGCTGAGGGAGAGTGGCCGGCCCGGCGGAGCCCGCGGCCGCGGCGAGGTGGACGGCTCCCCGTGCGCCGGGACGCGAATGGAGCGAGGTAGCCGCGGGGCGGGGGCGCGGTGCCGGGGGCGGCCGCCTTCCTGGGCCGATGGGTGGGGATGATCTGTGTTTTGTGGTCTTGGGTATCAGCACTGCACTGTCTCTCCGTCTGAGTGCCACCCTTTAGCTTGCCCTTAGGGGACAGGGCAAAATTAAGAATTTCTTCCTCTTTGATTTTTTTGTTCCCCCTCGAAGATTAGGTGGCTCTGGTAACTGCTGTAAAAATGGATGGAATTTTCTAGCTATTATCTAACAGGCAGATCTTTGAATGATAATTGGACCCTTATGTTAACAGCCTCAGTGAAGAGTTGCGTAAAACATCTGAAGTCGGGTGGTAGCGTGGAGGAGTGGAAACTGAATTGAAGTCGGACCTGGGAGAGCAGGAATCTACTTCCTGCTTTGCCACCAACTAAACTGTAATCTTGGCCAAGTTACCTCCTCTGAAGACTCCAGTGTTCTCATCTGGTTACGGAAGACTTGCTTCCAGGTCAATCATTATAGTTTTGAGTAGTTTTGGTTCTGGCTCTGACGCTCTCATTTTTTGTACTTTGTTTTAGCTTTAGGAGACTTTCCTGAAAAACGCAGGCTATACCTTAAGGGTTTTTAAAAACTCGCTTTTTAATTTCCAGACTCTTCCTTCTCCAACAGAGCATAAAATTTGGTCAGGGTAGTTTTTTTCCCCCCTCAAATCCCAGGTGCTGTTCTGTGTTCCTCAAGCGCATATTATATTCTAGCTTATGCTGCATGTGCCTTGCATTTTTTGTCTTTTTGTAGAAAGTTATCATGGGGGCGAGGATTTCAGAGAACATTTGACTGCTTGGAACTGTGGATAATGTCAGTTTCTTTGGGTCCCTATGTGTTGTTTGGCTCTAGGGGGTCCTGGGATCTTTCTATGCTGGGGATTGTGGAGTGATCTTATTTAAATTTCTTTCAAGTGATATTTGAAGTTTGGCTAACTTTTGAAATTTTCAGCTTCAGTGTTCTCAGAATAGGGGTAAAGTGGAATTCTGTAATATCTCCTGTGAAATGGTGAGCTTAGTGGAATTAACTATCACCTCAGGGTGCACTAATTATTCACATCCCCAATTTATTCCTTAATGGTAGCTGAATGCTTCCTCTCAGATGCTGAAGAACTCCAATTAGTTTCACTGATTTTATGTTGTATGAGGGCCTTAGGCCATGCTTTTGACTGGTAAGTCCTAGACCAGCATCAGATACTGGTCTTGTTTGTCTTAAATTTCTAGCACTGTGATACTTGACAGACATATGCCTAATGTGGTGTAATATGTCTTTCTTAGATTACTTTTTTATTTGGTCACTACAGTTTCAAAAGTGTCTCAGCACTAGGAGGTATGCTCATGTTGATTTTAGAGACCTATTGGTAGGATTTTTCTTTCTTTTTCTTTAAAGAAAGGTACAGGCAGCAATGAAGGTTAGTAGGCAGACAGGCAGGAAGAGAGGAGAAAGAAGCATCTTTAGTATATTTTTTTATTTAGTTGTTTATACTGGTTGCTCCCCCCACCCTGAACCTAGGGGTATGTGGCTTGCCCCTTCAGAGGCGATTTACCTAACCGCTGTTCCACCAGGGTGCCTCAAGGTAGGATTTTTCTTGTATGTTAACATCAGGTTATCAGATAGGCAGACACTTTTATACCACCAGGCAGATTAACTTTTTGAAATTTCTCAAAATATTCTATGTTGCAGTTCTGTGTTGGTATTTGAATTATGACTGTGTTTCATGTGGGATTTAAAAAGCTCTTGTTACTTAAATTGTAAGCAGTTATCACACATATTTATGTTTGTGTTATAACCTATGAAGGAAAAATTACTCTAAAACTTTTGTTCTACAGAGGTAGTTAGTGTGTATGTATGTAAGAGAATGTTAAGGTGGTAAGACATTAGGAGATACAGATTTTAGGTTCCATACGTTTTTGTGGTATACTTTTTGCTAGTACAATGGAATGCAATTGTAATCAAATCTATATTGACCAAGAAATTAATGTTGGACTCCTGGTGAGTTCAGTCTCTTCATATAGATAGGAAAGGCTGCTGACGTTCATTTATTTTAATCCAGTGTGTTAGGTTCTATTGAATATATTTTAACTTGTCTTACAAAATCCACCCCACAGACCTGAGAGAGAGCTCTCCTTTTCCTGAGAGGTCTTAGAGATACCGAGGGTCAGGGCTTGGCTGTGATCCTCCTCCCCTTGGCTTCAAATCCTTTACTAGGTCTGTTGCAGCTCACTGCCTGTTCAAGCCACAAATCAACTAGTCGTAGATGTGGCCTTGGAGTCCACAGTTCTACTGTGCCTCACTACCACCCCTTTTTTAAGTTACAATGAACTTGAAATCTGAACAACTACTAGAAAGCATGATTTTTGTTACTGTGCCATGTGGTTTAGTGACTGAGGGGAGCTTTTGAAACTTTCACTTTCTCTATAGCTGCCCAGTTTTGCCATTGTACCTGAGATTTAATCTAAAGAGTTTCTCTTTCATACCTAATTCTCCTTTCTGTCTTGAGCTGAAAGCTTGTATCTGCTCAAAGACTGATATCATATGTAAGGGGCTGTCTCTGTGTTAACTGGTTTGCAAATGCACAGGAATTATATTAACTAGTGACTGGTCTCAGTTTGACCAGATGGGACCTCAAAAGACTATCCTGTCTCCAGCTTGCCTTGCATGCTCTTCCTGGTGGGGCTTTAGTCTGTCTGGGGCCTCTGACTGCTGCCTTCGTTTTCTTCTTATAGAGGTTAAAGAGAAAGTAACAAAATAAAGCAAAACAATAAATTGGAATAAAACTATCAAGTTACACATTTGAAATTAATCTGAAATAAAGGTTTCCACGGAGCATAATTTGGTCACATTATAATTATACTGAGTGTTTTTGATTATTAGTTGAAAGTCCTTTTAATACTTACGGTGCATGCAGTATGGACAAAAAAGTTCTCGTGGCGACAAGCACAATCTACTTTCTGAATTAGAGCGGTATTTGCTTTGTAGGTAACGTACACAACCCAGCAAAAAGATAAACTGTGAAGTGACTTGTCGGTGTATCTGTGACTTTATTGTGGAGCAGTTAAGAAAAAACGTTAGCTACCAGGGAAGCTGTCCTTACTGCAGTGTGCACATGCATTGCACATGCACATGCACATGCAAAGGTCGTTGGAGCATTTGATGTCAACCAGATTGGAAGATGGTTTCCTTATTCGAACCTGACATCCCTGAGTGTGGATTAAGGTCCTTTGTGTTCTGATTGTCAATAACAAGTATTTTTTATAGGTACTGCCCTAAACATGAGAGTCAGTTGTGGGCAAGATAAAGAACCAGCTCTGAGATGGGCTGTCAGCAGTAAGTAAATAATGGCAGGTCATGATGGTCGTGAGAGTTCAGAAGAGACAATAGGAGCGAGTGACTCAGGGAAGGCTGCTTCAGAGTGGTCAAAGCGATATTTCCTCTTCTGAAGACTTTTCTGCCGAGAGGACCATAAAACTGGATCTGTGGGATGGACAAATGGTTCAACAAAGGCAGTAATTAGCTTTAGCCCTGAGTGTTTTGAGAAATTAATCTAAAGAACAGAAGTGAGTTGGTTGAAGTCTTCCCTCTGTTGATATTTTTATTCTTTGTGGATGAGGACCTGTCTCAGAAGAGCTTAGGAAGGATCATTATTGTGGTACCTTGTAAAGGATAAGAAAGGAACATTGTCTGCTTTCTTTTAATCATTTTGATAGGAAAAAAGTGTTAGAATATTGGCACATGCTGGGCATCATTAGAAACATACTTTAGTTGTGTTTATGCTTCTGTTGGATTGGGGTGTTATAACTTAGTTCTTGGTTAGAGCTTTAGGTGAAGCCAGTAAATGTGGGGAATCTCTCTACACGGTGCACTTTTCTTGGTGTTTCTTCAAGTGGAGTATCCCAAGTGACTGAGCGGAACTTGGATGGGGCTGTTCCACTTGGGGTGGGTGGGTTGGTGTCTGGCAGGGGAGGAAGCAGTGCAGATCAGACAGGCTTTGTTAACCTTAGCAGAGAGGGTCCATCTGCCCAGCCTTTCCCAGCTAGCCTGCCTTCTGCACACCTTCACCTACCCTTTCTGTAGTTTCTGATTATAGAATAGAGAACTGAAAGGAACCTAAGAAATTGTCCAGTCTAGCTCTTTGGCTTTAAAATTTAGGAAAAATGCCAAGAAAGTAGTGTCTTGCCCAGTTACTCAGCCTCACACTGACAGCCCAGGCTGAGACCCTGTTCTGCACCGGTGGTGTTCTCTGCCATAGCCCATGCCCTCGTCAGGATTGATAGTTACCAGTTGTGCCTAAGTGGAAAAAGAAAGGAAACTTCTAGATGGCTGAAGTACTTACTTAAGGAAAAGCCCCTGCAGTTCCAGGAAAAGACAGCACATCAATCTTGAGAGTATGGACAAAGAAAATTGTGCCACCGTCTACTGCCGATGGTGTCTTGGTCCAGAATGGACAGAGAAGCTGTTTGCCATGCTGTGCACTAGTTGCGAAGTTAGAACAAAGTTCTTTAAATGTAAGGGAAATTTTCTGATGAGTTCTACAATTGAAAACAGTTAAGGCCCCAGCAGTGCTGTTTTTTCACCTCCAGGCCTCAGGGAAACCCACGTGCCACTTTATATCCTGTTCCCCTGAGTGTGACCTGGAGATGATTCACTATACCTGACCACAGTGGGGGCTCCTCAGGAACAGGGCTGCCTCTATGAACATTTCCCTGACTTAGTGCTGTGGTGGGCCAGTTAACCTGGCAGCAGGTTTTGTGTCCTTTTGGCAGTAATGTAAGAGGGTCCTCTTGCTGTCGAAAGTTCACGTCCATTTTAGAGGCAGCAGAGCATTTGAAGGAGAATGAGTGCCCTCAGTCTGCTTCCTCACCTACTAGCAGCGACCCTGGACATTTTGCCTGAGCCAGTTTCCTTATCTGTAAAATGGAGATACACTTCTACTCCAGACAGTTGGGAAAGGAGTTAAGTAGGGAAAGTATATAGTGGAATACACGACCTAGAGGAGACACTCAGTGAATGGTAACTGCCTATTAAACTAGCATTCCACATTTTGCTATGTACTAAGACCCTCGACTAGAACCTGGCTGATTCTTGCCAGTCCTATTGATTTTACACCCTCACAGGTGTCTGCCCAGTAGAACAGGAGAATTAAACAGGGTTGTCCAAAGTACACTGGGAGGGAGGACAAGCTGCTGTACTCAGACACATAACCCTGACTTGAAAGGTCACAGGAAACTGCTAGGAGGGCCGTTTGCTTCCTCATCCACCTGCTTGTCTCCACGGTCCCCACATCCCTGGCTTCTTCCTCCCTTCTGCTTGACCATTGGTTTTCTCAGGGCCCTCTTATTTCAGGGTACGCTCTCCCTTGGTGCTCTCTGGTATCCCCAGACTTTAATGATTGTCTCTATGCTGATGACTCCCTTGTTGATCTTCAGCCAGACCCTCCCTGACTCTCCTAACTCCTACAATTCCTGTTTGACACTGCTCCTGGAATATATCACCAGTAACTTGAGCTCCACAAGTTCAAACCTGAACAGTTCACTCCTCGCCTCTTAACTATTTCTACTTCTGTCTGCCTCTGTTCTACTTTGCTCAGAGCCCCCAAGAGTCACCTGTCTCTCCTCCACTTAAAATCTTTGAATGGTTCCCTGGCTTCTAACCACCTCTCCTCATCTTTGGCTTTTTCAGTCTCCTGAAGTCTCCAAGCTTTTACTGACCTCAGGGACTTTTTTTTTTTTTTAAAGGAAAGGTGTAGGCAGAGATGAGGCAGGCAGAAAGGAAGAGAGAGGAGGAAGACGCATTTATTTATTTATTTATTTATTTAGTTTCTCATCTTGGTTGTTCCCACTGGCCCCAGGACACAAACCTGGAACCTTAGAATGCATGCGGCTATGCCCACCTGCTACTCCACTAAGGGCTTCTTCATGCGGTATTTTCTCCCCCAGAGCACTCCGCAGTGCAGTCTTCTCATTCTTCGCGATATTTATTGGCTGATTAAACATGAGACAGGCAGCAAAGGGAATGGGATCAGGAGGAAAGTGTCCTTGGTGTACATCCACAGACGCCCCCTGGGGTGCTGGGGGGCGGGGTGGGGGGGAGTAGAAAGAAATACTTGAAGAACTCACTGAGTTTGCTTGTAGCTTTGGCTAGAGTCATGCAAACAAAACACCTAGGTGCCTGGCAGCCAGAACCCAGATGCACTGCTAATGAGAGTAGAAAATGATGCAACTGCTTTTGGAAACTTTAGAAAACTGGAAGTTTCTTTAAAATTGAGTATTGTCTACCCTGTGACCTAGAAGTTTTATTTCTAGGTGTTTGCCAAGAGAAATGACAGTATATGTTCATAGGAAACATCGTTACAAGAATGTTAGTAGCAATTTTATTTGTGCTAGCCCGCAGTAGTAAAAGGGAAAAAACTTCTTATACATATAATGGGGATGAATCTCACAGGTATGCTAAGTGAAAAGCCAAGTACAAAAAAAACTACAGAGTGAATGGTTTCATGCACTAAACCTTCTAGAAAAGGCTAAATTTTAGTCTGTGATACTAGAAATCAGATACGTGGTTGCTTCTTGGGAGGGGACATGAGAATTTTTATTTAGAGTGATGGAAATAGTCTTGATAGACATTCATCAGATCTGAATTATATACTGTATGCTTTTATTGTATATAAATTATACCTAAAAGTAGCATAGGAGTTGTCCTAGATTTCTCCTCCCCCTTCCCCACTCACCATTTAATCTCCCTTAAGTTACGTTTTCACTGTAATCTAAAATATATCCCAAATTTTTCCCTCATCTCCGGCACCATTTACTCTTATCTGGATGACTGTATTACCAACTTCCTGACAGGCTTTCTAACTTCTTGCTTTTGCCCTCCTCCCAAATCACTTTGTCCATTTATCAGCTAAAGTGATTATTAAAGATTCAAATAGGATTATGTCTTCCTAAAACCCCGGAGCAGGAGCAGCTTTCCATTGCTTTAGGGCCCTGTCTGACCTCTGCCTGCCTCTCTCTCAACCCATTGGACCCGTCTTTTTGCTTCTCTCTTTCCTTGAACGCTCAGCTCCTTTCTACTTTAGGACTTTCACACTGTCTGCTGCTTCTGTGTGGAGCACTCCACCTCCCAGATTTTTTGTGAGACTTGTTTCTCTTTGTCATCAGGTTTAGTTTTCAAGGTAACCTTCTGTAAAAGGTTTCTCTGACTCCTGATCTAAAGCAGTGCCCCTCACATCACCCTGCTTTATTTATATCACTTTCATGAGCATCTGAAACTACCTTCTTTTATCTACCTGATTGCCTGTCTGCAGGTAGTGAGCTTGACCTGTTCATTGCTGCATACTTACATCCAGCAGGGGCCATGTGTGTTGACTTAGTGGAGATATTGAGGATGGTCATGATGAGATGAGAACTTTTTAGGAGATAGACTTGGTGAGGAAGGTGGATCCAAGGAGAATAAAGACTTCCATCTTGGGAAATGGTGATGGTGGTAACCATTCATTAAAATGGAAAACAGTGGAGAAAGAGGTTGAGAATGGGTGACTTTCATTTTGCACTTAAGTTTGAGATGCTTGTAATAAAGAATCAAGTATTTAAGGCACAGATCTGACATTTGGGAGCAGGAACTAGGCTGCAGTTAAGGAGGTTTGCATGCATGTTCCAGCTGAGAGGTAGGGGAGATTGCTCTCTGGGAAATAAGGAATGTGCATACTTACAGAAGTGGTCCCTTTCCCTTTCCCTTTCCCTTTCCCTTTCCCTTTCCCTTTCCCTTTCCCTTTCCCTTTCCCTGCCCCTGCAGACTTGATGGGCATCTCAATGATGGATTTCCCAGTGCTCAGCCCCTAGAAGGCTTTGTACTTTTAGATACCCCTATCACCCTCCCCACCCCCTTTATATCTGGTTGCTAATGGTCACAAGTGCTCACAGGATCAGCACAAAACTCTGAGGAATGTGAACATGTGAGGGAGCAAGGCAGTTTTTAAAGAGCAGAGAGGGTGGGACCAGACAGGTTAGGAGGAAAGCCCAGAGAGCATGGCAGGATGAAAGTGAGCTGCGGTAGCAAGATCAATGAGGAGTATAAGATTGTTTTGTACTGATGAAAGAGTGAGGCCAAGAAATGGAGAGTGTAAATGTGGGATCAGACCTTCCTAAAGTTTGCCTGTTAAAGGGAAATAAAAAAAATAGCTGCAGGAAGAATCTGATATGAGAATAAAAAAAAAAAAAAAATCCATGAACTTTTTAGCCTGTATTAGTGGAGGTGGGAAGGACCCACACAGGGCAAAGTTGGAGGTGCAGGCGAGAGTTGGGTGAGGTCTTCATGGAGAACTGACTTTGGGTAGTGAGAACACCCCCTGCCAGAGGGAAGCAGGGTGGAAACCCAGGCATGGTGGCATGAAGCTCAGTGAGACTCGTTCTTCTGTGCATTCTGTGAAGGCCCTCTGCAGAGCGAAACCAGTACTGTCCAGTTGGAAGCTTGATGAAAAAGGAAGGGAGGGAAGGAAAAGAGGAAACTAGAGCCCACTGAGGAAACGAGAATTACAGGGGGAAAGTAAAAAGTAGTAAAGGTGAACTTTCCACCTCCTGGCATTTTAGAGAAACAGCAGACCTTTATAAATTCTTTTTCCTGGTTTCAGAATCCAGTGATTTGCATGTAGTTTTTCCTTCCTTGAGTCTGGTTCCACAAGCCGCTGCCATTCCCTTCATTAGGCAGACTAGTAAATTATTCTGGGAGCACTCGTGTTTAACCATACTTACATGGCTTCACTGTGTTACGTGGCAGTACTTTTACAGCACAACAGCGGGAAGGTAAGAATGCTCATTCCGGGGAGCTGAGCTGCCCCAGGTCTGCAGAGCTGTCTGCCTGGCTAGGGTGACAGAGTAGAGTCATTCTCTCCTCGACTCCAGCCTGAGCAACTCTCTCGTGGGTATCTACGTGGGATTTTTGCTGGAAAGAACTGCAAAATATTTTTGAGTACTGCTACACTAGGTTCTGGTAGGAAAGGATGTGATTTGTTTTACTTTATAGCCCCAGCATCTGGCACCCTGCCTGTCAGTGCCTTGAGAGCAAATGCAGTTCTGCCTCTGAGCCTCTGCTCTGATGCCATCTTCCTCCGCCTCCTCCTTCCTTTAGCCACGTACTAGCTGCATGTGTCCTGTGGTACAGTTAGCGCAGAGCACATCACTTCAGCGCGCTTCAGACGGCCACCAGGCCGCGTTAATCTTCCTTTTTTTAAAGGACAGGTGCAGGCCGGAATGAAGGAGAGTAGAGGCAGGCAGGCAGGCAGGCAGAGAGGAGGAAGAAGCACTTTATTTATTTTATTTAGTTGTTTGTATTGGTGATTCCCTCCATTCCCAGGATATGAACATGAGACCTTAGAATGTATGTGGACGATACCCGACTCTCACTCTACCAGCACACCTGATCCTTATTTCTTTCATGCCCCCTTTATATACTAGGTATTAAAGTAATGTTAAATTTAGATTTGTTGTAGAAAACTTGCAAAATATTCCTGAGCATAACAAATGGTTCAACAAAGGGGAATATTTTTCAGAGAAATTATCAGCCAAAGAACTGAGTGAATTTAGTCTAATAAAGTATTCTAAGTAATGAATCCTGAAGGTCTCAGAGTTCATTAAAAAGTGATAGCAGGGCACACCCTGGAGGTTCCAGGCAGCTGAGACAGAGCATATGGAGCCCACGGACCCTGGTTGGCGACCTGGGGCTGAGCGAAAAACAAAAATGGTGACAAACAATAAAAAATGCTTCTTCCTCCTCTCCCTGCCTGCCTGCCTGCCTGCCTACCTACTTCACTCCTGACGACTTTCCTTCCTCTCTTTAAAAAAAAAAAAAAAGAGTTGCTAGCAAACTGTTCCCCAACTCAAAGCAAAGCAGGTGAAGTTGACAGAGTGTTAGAGGTTTGGGTGAACAAACCAAGGAACTCCCTACCTTATGAGGAGTGCCTGGAACTTCTCCTGGAGAGTTTTAGAGCAGTGGAACAGGCGCATTTGTGGTGAGTAATTTCCTACTCGTTGGTAATGGTGTGGGGGTCGTGCCAGCCAAGTGACTCCTGTGAGCTCGGTGCAGTGTAGATAAACCTGAACAGGTGCACTAGTACTGATGCATAAGGGAACCGCCGTGTGCGAAAGCCCTGGTTCCGTTGAATTTAGTGCCGTTGTATTGTTTTTCCCTACTGGATATGTGAGTTGGAACAGAATTTTCGTCTTTTAGTTGAAGTCTTTGTGGAAGTGGTGTTAAGTTCTAACATACCAAATAGGAAAAACTCAAGTTGCAGTAAGGATGGTGTAGTCTGCATCATTCATTGTCTCTCTCAAAAAATAACAATAGCAACAAAAAATCTTTAAAATTTTGCTACATGGGCTAGCATAGTTGGCCACTTCTGAAGATAAGGGGCAGGAGTCATGAAGCCTGTGGCAATAAAACATATCAGAAAAATAGAAGAAAATGAAAATTTCTTTCAGTTCAGGCAAGATGGCTAAGTATATACCATGCTAGGTGCAAGACATGCAAAAATAAGCATCTCTCCTTTCTCTGGAGTTCAGTGTCTGTGGGAGAGTTGGGCGTGGAAAATTAACATTTATGCGTCTGTGTAGATGCTAGAAGGCTGTCCTAGTGATACAACCCGAGAGCTAGGAGAGAACGAGGGTCGACGCTCCACTCCTGATGAAGTAGGGGAGACAGTCTGAAGACTGTGGAGGAGGGGCCACGTGGGCAGGACCTGGAAGGATGGCTAGGATGGAGAGCCACAAGGGTAGATCTTCAAGTACAAGGTGCAGGAGTTCATGGCAGGCTCTCAGGTTCTGGAAGTGACGGGGGGCGGGGAGGGTATAGTCAGAATGGAGCCCAGAGTGAAGTGGGAAGAGCTTGGAGATAGGCCTTGAATCCTACTAGGACACTGGAGCCTCATAAATCCAAGGTTTTGTGAAGAGAAGTGTGACGTATGATTGAGGTGAGGGTGGAGATGAGAAGGAGCTGGAACCAAATGATGGCTGAGGGTCTTTGCCTCTTACTGTTCTGATTTTCCCATGGTCAGAGCCCTACTCTACGTGAGAAAGATCTGTATCACGTAAGGTTTAGCAACTTTCTGGTTTTTCGGTTTTTGTTTTTTGAGAGAGGAGAAGGAAGCATTTCATTACTTTTATTTAGTTCATCCCGTTTGCTCCCACCAGTCCCAGGAAATGAACCCAGGACCTCGGCTGGGTTGCGCGTGGACTGCGCCCAACCGCTACGCCACACACTCGCCCAACAGCGTTTTTTTTTTTTAAGAAAATGGACAGACAGGGATAAAGGCAAACAGGAAGAGAGAGGAGGAAGAAACACTTGATTTAATTGTTCACCGTTGGTGGTGGTTTCCCTGGTGCTGGGTCGTAAACCTACCACGAGGAGGTCACAGGCCATGCCCAGCAAATAAGTTGCTTAATTCTTAGAAAAAATCCAGTGAGGTAGTGCTATTTCTCCTTTTATTCAGGTAAGGAAATGAAAAACTTGCCCACGGTCACTCAACTAGCAAGTTGCAGGGCCAGGATTTGGAATAGGGCATTCTGACTCGATTTCGTGCCCTTGCATAATGCAGTTCTATATCTAATTGAATGAGAAGAAAATAACTTTTGCAAAATGAGTTCGTGACCCCTTTGAATGGGAGGTAGTTTGCGTTTGGACTGGAAGAAGAGTGGAGTGTAGGCTAGGAATTGCCATTCGGGGGACCACCTGTTAGAAAATCCAGTAGAGGCTGGGAGTTTTCTGTTCCCCATGATATCCATCCCCTCACCTAGAACAGTGCATATAGTTGGTGCTCTGCAGGTATTTTTTGAGCGAGCTTGTAAATGAAATGGAATTGTGCTGCCAGCTCTCAAAGGAGTACTCTATGGAGGCTTCTGTTTCTCCTTTCTTTTGGCTCACTGTTCATGATCCCTTTAATAGTTGAGATAATATATTTATGGAATGGTTTTTCAACAGACCCCAAGCAGTTATCTCTACTTCCCTTCTTTTGCCATTATTTTTAGTATCTGATACTGGTTCAGCTGTATTTATTGAAGAAACTTCCTTAGTGACTGATTCATTAGAAATCTTCTGGAGTACACCCTGGTAGAGTAGCTGTTAGGTCAGTCACCTCCAAAGGAGCGCAGGCTTAGTAAGCCCTGGCTTCGAGTCCCAGATCTGGGTACAAAACCACCATTGTGAACAACTGAATAAAATAAAATAAGTCGCTTCTTCCTCCTCTCTCTTCCCGCCTGCTTGCCTACTTGTCTTCATTCCTGTCTGCACCTTTCCTTTAAAAAAAAAAGAAATCATCTGGGAACCCAGTAATAACACAACTCAAGAAGTGTCTCTGCTAAAGCGAAGTCACATTGACCATGTAGAAGTTATATACATGTCTGATTTCCTTAGCAGATTAATAGGTTTTAGGTAATACAGGTTCCTAGGGAGAAGGAGACTAATGTTTTCTCTCTGTTTACTTCATTCTAAATTACATTATTTGGGAATAAGAAATTGGGGGATTTTGTCACTTTCTGTAAGTGAATACTTAGACCCATAAGTCAGTATGTTGCTTCTCCTATTGAAACAGTTTGTATTCTGTTAACATAACGTTTTCTTTTAGGAATAAGATTTATCTTAACTCAGTTGAAGGCTGGACTCTACTAAATTACAAATTTGAAAGAAAAGAAAACACTCTAACAGTTTTTTTGTTCTAAAGTTAAAATGGTCATGTGGAAATGGTTATTTTGTTGAAATAGTTATACATGGAAATAATTACATATATATATATAAAAGAAATGTCAAGAATGTTGGTATAGTCTTTTAGTTTAAACAACTTTTAGAACTGTCTTATTGAAATGTATCCTTTATAATAAATTTCATGTATTCTCTGGTATAAAATTCAAGTAATGTGAAAGTGTATAATCTTATTTTCCAGCGATACCTATTGCTTGCAGTTTAGTACATATTGTTTTGCACTGGAAAAATAAACACTTTATTTTTTAGAGTAGTTTCAGGTTCACAGCAAAATTGGAGAGGAAGGTACAGAGCTCTCATCGCCCACTGCTCCACACATACACAGCCTCCCCCACTGTCAGCTTTCCCCACTTGGATGACACATTTGTTGATCTTGATGAACCTATGTCAACAGGTCATAATCACCAAATCCTGTGCTTTTACCCTTTACTCAGTGTCATACATTCTGTGGTTTTGGAGAAATTTATAATGACGTGTTCACCATTATAGTGTCATGCAGAATGGTATCACTGCCCTAAAATCCATTCTTTACCTGTTCATCTCTTCCTCTTCCCAACCCCTGGCAACCACGGATTGTTTTGTTTCCATAGTTTTGACTTTTCTAAAATATGAAATATGAATGATAGATGGTACCCTTTCAGGTTGGCTTCTTTGATTTAGTGTCATGCATTTAAGTTTCCTTCGTGTTTTTTGATGGCCTGATGGTGAATTTCTTTTAAGTGATGAAAATACGTTTTTTTAAAAGAAAGTCATGGGCAGGAATGAAGGTGTGAGTAGGCAAGCAGGCAGGCAGGAAGAGAGGAGGAAGCATCTTTATTTTGTTATTTTTATTTGTCTATACTGGTTGTCTCAAACCCAGAGATATGTGATTGGCTCCTTTGGAGGCGATTGGCCAAACCACTGCTCTACCAGGGCATACATATTTATTTTTATTTTAGTAGTACATCTTGGTTGCTCCTTCCAGCCTTGACACACACCTGCACCCTTGCGGGTATATGTGAATTGTGCTTGACTGGAGGTGGTGAATATAAATGCTGCTCCACCAGGGCTCAGCAGAACGAGTTTTCCACGTGTAGATGAAGATGGTTCTTAATGCCATTTTACGTCTATGCCCTGGTGGCCTAGTGGTCTAATACACTGTGGGAGCAGTCTCACATATATCCCAAGATCCCAGGTTCAAGACCCGGAGCCGAAGTTTGGGGGGAGCAACCAATATGAACAACTAAATAAAAATAAAATGCTGCTTCTTCCTTCCGCTTGTCTACTCACCTTCATTCCTGCCTATACCTTTCCTTTAAAAAAAAATGCCATTTTGCAAAAATATTTCCAGGTTTTTGTTAGTTCATCTCTCAAAGACTTCTTAAGTATTTGTTTTAGATTGTTCTAAATTATTACTATTAGAGACAGCAGCAAAATAATGTTATTTATTTATGACACCACTGATCTAATGGCTAACATAAATTCCTTACAAAGTGCCCGCCACACTGGACAGTATTCATTATTTAATTCTTACAAAACAGCCTTATAGGGTTAGTGCTTTATCTGTAAAGCGGGGATTAAAAAAATAGATTCCCGTTGAGCCCTGGTGGAATAGTGGTTTGGTCAGTGGCTTCCAGCCAAAGTGCAGATCATGTACCATATTTGCCACATATAATGTGTACTTTTTTGTCCGCATTTGTGAGGGAAAAATAAGTATGTGCATTATACATGAGCAGTAGTGATTCCATATTTATATCAATGTTTTTAATTCTTTTGTTTATGCTTCTGAGTTGAAAGTGTAACTCTAGAAAATCAGTAATGATATCCATATGCAAAATAATGTCCTGGAATATGATAATCAGTTTTGTTGAAGTTACGGGGAACTTGCAGTTTTAGCCAATGATTCAACAAATTGAAACGAAGAGCGATGTGTCGTCTACAGAGTAAGTGACTCTGACTTGGGAAGATGAGTGACGATGACTGTATTACCAGGGGTGAGCAGCATGACACTTCTCTTGCTACACTTTAGGTGTGGGAGCTTGCCATCTAGCTGATATTTTCACAGACATACAGGCACTGCAGGCTCTAAGCGAACTGTGATTGAATGTGCCGGAGAGCACGGCCCAGAGCTGCCGGGACACTGGACCTCCCCCCTCAGAGAGTGTTCTCAGAGTGTGGGGAATAGGAGGAAGAGCTTCTTGTGCCTGTTGTCTGTTTCTGCTAAAATTTCTTTATTGTATAAAAACCGCATTCCTAAATATAAACAGAAATTTGAATTAAAAAATTAAAATGAAGGATTTTTCTTCCTGAAAGTTTGGACCAAGTACGTGGGTACGCCTCATACACAGGAGCGCATCATACATGACAAGATGCAGTATGCCTCAAAGTCCTGGTTTCATGTCTCAGGCTGGGGAGAGCAAACAGGGTGTACAACTAAATAAAAACAAAGTACTTCCTCCTCTCTTGACTGCCTGCCTGTTCGCCTTCATTCTACCTGTACCTTTCCTTTATTTAAAAAAGCAAAAGAAATCTGGGGATCTACCCAGAAGATACAAAAACTAATTTGTAGAGATGTATGCACCCCTGTGTTTATTGCAGCCCTATTCACAATAAATAGCTAAGAACTGGAAACTCCCTAAGTGCCCAACATCAGATGGATGAAGAAGATGCAGTACATATACACAGTGGACACTACACAGCCCTTAGAAGAGATAAAACCCTGTCATTTGAATCAACATGGATGGAACTAAAGAGGCTTAAGCTAAGTGAAACAAGTCGAAAGAAGAAAGACACCAGATGACCTTACTCCTAGGTGGAATGTGAACAGACAGAACAAAGGAGGTGATGAAACAGAACCAACCCTTGGACACTTGGAGTAGAACTGTGGTCACCAACAGGGATTGGGATGATGGTGGCTGGTGGGGGAGGTGGTAGGCCAATTGGCAGCAACACCCACTGAAGAATAGTGAATACTTGGGTGAGTTGGTGGAGGGCAGGGTGTGTTGACATATATCTGGGGAATGGGGAAACTGCACATATGGGGAACCTACCTGTTTATTTCAATGTGCAATTAAAAGTTAACTGCAATAAAAAAAAACAAAAGAGCGTCCAGAGAGATTAATTTGTAAGAGGTCACTCAGTCACCTAGTAATAGAACCAGGACTGGAACCCACCCAGTTTTGTGTGACTCTGTGAACTGTTTCTCCCTTTTAATGTAAAAGATGTACCTTGTAAAAATACACACCGTATGGCTCCCTCCAACACCACCCAACTTCAGACAACTCCACACATACCCATACACACACGCCCTGGCATTGTCCCACTTTTTCTTCACAAATTCTGACATTTTTGTCTTTATCAGTTTCTTCTTCTAAAGTGTGAACTCCTTGGAGGAGAAACTGCCTCTTTCACCTTTGCATTGTTACCTAGAGCAGCACATGGCACACAGTAGGGGCTATATTTGTTGAATATATGCTACAGGTTCTGTTGGTCCATAAGGTGGCCTTCAGTCACTTTGCAGGACAGTTAAATTGCTTTCCATTTTAGTTAGTGATTTAAGTGAAGGGCTGAGGAGAGGCCCCTGGGGAAGATCTGGGAGCCTGGTGCATAGAAAACCAGGCTGTTGTGAAAGCAGATGGGGGAAGTGGTTTGAGTGAGGTTGGTGAGAGACCACCTGAACTGCTGGCATAGCCTCTCAAACAGTAACTGTTGTCCTTGGTGCAGACTCTTCCCAGTGACTGCCAGGAAACCTTCTAACATGCAACTCCTTGTCACATCCCTCACGGTAAAGTAAATTCAGGAGGGCCCTAACCTTTCAGCCCCATCTCTTGCAGCCTTTGTCCCTGTTTCCATGAAGTATTCATGCCCTGGTTCTCTAGTCTCCATCTACTAAGAATCTTTCAAGCCTTTTCTCAAATGTGCCTTACATGAAATCTAACATTCCTGTAACTCGGTGTTTGTCTCAGGGCTTTTAAAAATTTTCTTGTGTACATTTAATCCCCATATTTTATTATACCTTTCTAAATGTGTTCTTGCCCTTTTTCCCTGGTCTCTGAGGGCAAAGACTGATGTTGTTACTCCTTACAGTCTCTGCTGTGCTTTAGACATATGAACAGACTGCATCATTTTGAAGTAGAAAAGAGCAAAGATAGACAAAAGAGTTAATGGTATTTAGTTTTGGCATAGGTAAGCTTTGTCCTTAGCCAAGGATTGTTTTGGGGGTTAGGAATTTCTTTGAAGGGAAATGGTGGGGGCGGGGACCTCGATAAAGAGTGAAGAACAGCGAGTCCTCATTTAACATGGTTGATAGAGTTCTTTGCAGCTGCAGCTTCAGGCGAAATGACATAACAAAACGAGGTCTTCATATAAAATTGTTTAGTTCATTTCAGCAGAGATTCTTTTTTTCTCGTTGGTGTTATAAGGAAATGGTGTTGAATGATAGGACATTATGGAATGACCCACAGTATTTTGGAAGAGAAGACGAGAAGCCCCTGGAGACTGGGTGAGGAGTAGCAGCTGTTTTTCAGAGTTCTGAGATGAGTCCATTTCCTGTCCTAAGGGTGTTTAGCAGTGTGCTGAGGCGTGGGGCAGTGATCAGACATGGTAAATCTGGCCATAGAGGAGGGAAGGTGCTAGAAAACATTGGTTGATTCTACAAAAGTAATCTTAGTAAGAATTGAAGTCCTTTAACAGGTGGGCAGAAAGATTGGCCCTGGGCAGGTGTCCCAGCGTCAAGACAGCATTGTCTTAACTCCTGAAAACCAGCGCTGCAGGTATATTTTAGGAAGATGGTGGTGAGGGGTTACTTTCAGTGGGTGAACTTCGATCTTAAGGGAGAAGTGATGAAAAGCAGCAGTGACTCTAGTGCTGGAAACCCGTGGAGTTGCTGGTCTTCATGTGTTTGCGGGACATGAGCTCGCCAGTGACGGGAGTCAGGAGGGGCGTGAGCAACAGTAGTGCAGTTACTCAGGCGTCCAGCTTCTTTCACACTCACGTGCCTCTGGTTTGGGTTTTGTTAATCGATGTGAAATTAACACAACATAAAATTAGCGTTATCAACTGTAACTGCTCTACATTAATCTCTGGAATTTATTGTCTTACAATTTTGAAAGTATGACCAAAATTCACCAGTTTTAAGTGAAAAATTGTAACAATTCAACGGCGTTTAGTACATTCACAATGTTGTGTAACCACTACCTCTGTGTATTTCCAAAACTACTTTCCATTCCACCCCAGAAACCCCAAACCCCTAAGCAGTTAGGACCCCTTTCCTTCAGACCCCAGCGACTACCAATCTGCTTTGTTTGTGATTTACCTATGTCATTTCATGTAAGTGTATGACCTTTTGTGCCTGAGTTCTTTTACTTAGCCTGTTTTTGAGGCTCATCTTCATTATAGCATGTATCAGTACTTCATTTGTTTTTATGGCTGGATAATATTCTGTTGTATGAGTATACCACAGTTCATTGTCTGTCTATTCTTCTGTTGATAGATGTTTGGGTTATTCTGCCTTTCGGCTGTTTTGAATAGTGCTGCTATGAACATGCATGTAAATGTATTCGATTGAGTATTTCTGTCTTAATAAGTTTATTGATAATGCATATCAGTTACAGAAAATGTGCCACAATAATATGAGGCATTTCTCCTAATCTTTAATATCTCACAATATGTATGGTACATTGCTGCAATTGGCAAACCAATAACAAACCTTATTAACTACAACCCATAATTCGTACTTGCTTTTACTCTTGGTTGTACAGATGGTGGGTTCTGACAAATACTTAATATCATGTACCCACCATTGCAGTATCATACAGAATAATTTCACTGCCCTGTGCGTGGGTCCTGGGGTCCTTAGAAACCACTGATGTTTTTCTATCTCCATAGTTTTGCCTTTTCCAGAATATGACATAGTTGGATTCATATACTTATGTAGCCTTTTCAGACTGTCGTCACTCAACAATATGCATTTACACTTCCTCCATGTCTTGTGACTCGATATCTTTTTTCTTTCTGTCAATGAATAATACTTCTTTGTGTGGCTGTGTACCACAGTTTATCCACCTGCCTGTCGAAGGACATTTTGATTGCTTGCGGTCTTGGCAGTTATTGACAAGTTTCTAAAACATTGTGCAAGTTTTTGTGTTTACATAAATTTCACCTCATTTTGCCTTTGTAAGAAACTGCCAAACTGCATGTACTCAGGAGTGGCTACACATAACTTTTCCCTTTTTCAGAAATTGTGGGGCATGCTGGCATGTGTGTGTGTAATAATTTGTCATTTTAATACTTCTTAACTATACAATTCACTAACTTAGATCATTCAGTTGTAGAATCATCACCAGTATCTGTTTACAGAACCAAACTGCATTCTGTAACTAATAACTACCCATTCCTCCTCTGCTCTAGACTCTAGTACTTCTAATATTTCTGTTTCTGTGAATTTGCTTCTCCTAGGTATTTTATATAAAAAGGAATCATGTAATACTTGTCCTTTTGTTGTTTGTCATATTTCACCTAGCTTAATGTTTTCGACATTTATCTGTGTTGTAGCACATATCAGAACTTTATTCCTTTTTGGCTGAAAATATTATATTGTGTATAAATTGCACATTTTTATCATTCATCTGTTGATGGGACAATGGGTTGTTGTCTTCCTTTTGGCTGTTAGTGAATACTGCTGCGATGAACATGGCAGCAACTGTCTGTTGTCTGCAATTCTTTTGGGTGTAGACCTGTTGTGTGACTGCGGGGTCATACTGTAGCTGTTTTATCTCTTGAAGAACTGCTAAAATGGCTTCCAAGATAGTTGCACCTTTTTACATTCCTACTAGCAGTGTGTGAGGGGGTTCTGCTTTCTCCACATCCTGGCCAACACTTGTAATTTTGTTTTGTTTTTTTGTTAAACTATAGCCATTCAAATGTGAGGTGGTATTTCATTGTAATTGGATCTGTATTTCCCTAATAATGTTGAACATTTTTACATGTGCATGTTGACTTGTTTTATTGTTGAATTATAAAAATTCTATGTATTCTGGATATTAGACCCTTGTAACAGATATGTGATTTACAGTGTCTGAAAATTTAATTCTTTTCTGATAGTAGTGTTTGAACAAGTTAGTTTAGACACACTCGTTTAGATATGAATCAGCCTGTATGCAGGTTTGAAAGGTTGTGTAATCCCAGAAATACTAGAAATTTTGAATGGTTTTGAAATTTCTTTGATGCCTACATTTTTATTTAGTCATTGTATTTTTTTTCTCCTGATCTCTTTCAAGCTTCTTTCAATCTCAAGACTGGTGAGATCTGGAGAAAACAAGCTGAGAGTCAGTCCAGCATGCAAACAATATTGTAAGCCACTTACTTAGAATTATTGTCTCTGTGTTTCAGTCTGAAAGTCATAGTCCAAATAGAATCACAGGAGCTCTCCCAGATCATCGACAGCCTATCCTGAAATATCTGAGAATCTCTGCTTTGGAAGGAAGGGGTTCCTTCTCTTTCATGTACATACTGGTATATATGTATCACCTGCTTCTTTGCATGTCAGCTTTCTGACTGAAGAGCGAAGTTTTATGCATTAATACTTTTTCTGAGCTGGTTTCTCTCCCCGTTGATCCCCTAATGGGATAAACTGTGTGACCAGCTTGCAGGAAGGGCAGCAACAGAAGCCGTTTCCCTGTATTTTAGCTCCTTAGGTCAGCGGGTTCATTTAGCAGTTTGAGCTTAATTGAAGGCAAAGATCCTTGGGCTTTTTACAAGATTGATTTTTATATAAGTTGAGGATTCCAAATATTAGATACACTCATTTTCTGATTATGTGCTACACATCCCTTGCTCCCCAGGGGCTGTTCATTGTTCATCTAGCTCCTGATGAAACCTTCTTTCCTTTGCTTAATCTTCCAAGAGCCAGCTTCTCCATGTTGTCTCAAGTAATAGAGGAAAAGACGCTCATTAGAATTATTTCACTATAAATAGAGCTAAGTAAGAATTGTTTGTTTAGATTTCTCATTTAAAAGATCCTTTATTAGGTCGGAATGGTAAAGTATGAAAAAAGGATTCTCTTATTAGAGTTTCTCATACCAAAGACTCAGTTTAGATTGAGAGGTGTGCAGTTAAAGGAATGGGGATAGCTGCCAGGGCCAGACCATGGGAATGACACTGGCTTGTCCTTGTTACTCCTACAAGTGCCTTTTCTTTTTACTGCTTGTGAAGTTCTATCCACTTTCTTTTTAATACTTTTAAAATGTTCCTGCCCCCTCTCCCTCCTTTCTAGCCCCTCTTTTTTGGTAGCATATAGGTCGAGAGATTATTATGATTTAACATACTTCTTCTAAATGCTTGTCTTTGAGCTCCTTCCTTGCTGGGAGTGTTACATCATTGTATTCTCTGGCCCTTGATAGGAGCACAATAGATATTTGTTTAATTAACTGACCCTATGCTTATAGAACAGGCCTGGCATTTTTAGAAGACATTCTAGAATAATAGAGATCACTGATTTTTATATCCACTAGGCTGCTTGAGGATATAGCTTGGTATCTCTTATCTGGTATGGAGACTTCTCAACAATTCTCTTCACATGTTCCTTTTGCCCTCCCTCCTTATTCTGAGACTCCACTTATGTGGACATATTAGGCCTTCTCATTATTTCCTTTTTGCCACTTAGGTTCTCTCCTGTATTTTTTATCCTTTTAAAATTTTCATTCTACGGCATTTCTTTTGACGTGTTTTCCATTTAACCAATTCTCTCTTTGACTATTCTGTGGTTAATTAAAATTAAGAACTTAATGGGTGAGTCTTACTGATTTTCAATTTGGATCCTTTTCAAATCTGCTATGCTGCTTATATATAAAATATGTGTATATTCTTTTCTTTAAAGGAAAGGTGCAGGCAGGAATGAAGGCAAACAGAAGCAGGCAGACAGGAAGAGAGAGGAGGAAGAAGCGCTTCATTAACTTTGTTTGTTTTTCATCTTAGTTGTTTCCCTCAGTCCCAGGTCTTGAACCAGGGACTTTGGGATATGTATGGACTGTGCTTGCTAGGTGGACTAAACCGCTAGATCAATAGAATGTATCAGCTATGCTGCTTTTTATGGGTTTCTGTTCCCTGCTAAATTTTTCAAGCTTGCTTTTATTTCCTAAGACACTAAATATAATTGTTTTACAAACTTCTCTCAGTTCTATTTTCTGGCGTCCCTTTGGGTCTGTGACTGCTGATGGTGTTCTTATTCATGGTGTTGGACTTTCGTATGTTTGTGTGTTGGGCATGGCATTTGAAACATTCTAGAAATCATTAAATCTTTTTTCAAGGAGCATTTTCATTTGTTTTTCCTAGGTGCCTGAGGTACGTATTAGCAAACCAGGATCACTTTAATCCAAGTTGAGAGCTTGAGATTTTCTGGGCTTTCTAGGTGATTTGAAACAGTCTTCAGGAAGGCTGGTTTCCAGTTCACTCTCCATCCCAGAATGTAGCCCTTTAGGGCCCCAGTCCACTGGTTTGGTGAAGTGTGGGCATATCTCCCTGTGCAGGCCCTAGAAGGGCCAGACATGCTACTGGGCCTCTTGAAGAGGCACCTCTGGTAGGACAGCAGCCGCCCCATGTCACCTCTGTATTTCCATTCTTTCCGGATGCTAACTTGGTAACTCCTCACTGTACTCTTAGGTTTTCATTTCTTTTAAGAAGGTGTTTGTATATTACATTCAGTTTTTAGTCGAATTATGTAGGCCATCAACATTGAATGCAGAAAATGAGACCTTATCTTTATGGACTCATTTTATTCTAGCTTTCTTCTTAAAGCAGGTATCTGTGGCGTGACCCTGGTGGAGTAGGGGTTGGGCACAGTTTACATGCATCCCAAGGTCCAGTCCTGGGTTTTGCCCCAGAGCGGGCAGGAGCAACCCAGATGAACAACTAAATAAAATAAATAAAATGCTTATTCCTTCTCTTCCTGTCTGTCTGCACTGCCCTCCTGCCCCCACCTCCAACCTCCATTCCTGCCTGTATCTTTCCTTAAAAAAGGTCTTGTAAGGTGAGAGATACAATCCTACAGTCTCTTTACATCTCAGTGGACACTTGAGTTACTGTGGCTGAACTGGTCAAGTAAACCAAGCAATGTTGGTTGGACACTTCTTCAAGAATCAATATCTAAAACAAGGTTTCCACAGCAAACCACCTGATTTTTGAATCCCAGCTCTGCCACTTAATAGCACTGTAACATTAGAGTTGTCAATAAAACCTTGTAGAATATTGCCACTCATAATAATTACTAGGTCAATTTTAGTTATAACCATCTAGAACATTTGGAAATAGCTTTTTTTTTTTTTTTTTGGTCAGAAACTGTGTCCTTTTGGTTTTTACTTTCCAGTTTTGGGGACTGCAAGGTGATGATCCCTTCTCCTCTGCCACTTCTTTCCCCTGGGCTTATTTCAGAATGACTGAGGTCGGTGTTTACTGATTTCATGCCAGTGGTCAGGGAAGGAAAGGAGTCTCTTGCACTTCAGTGGCCAGCTGCCTCTGAGCGGGTCTCCCACAGTCCTTGGTGGGAGGATGGGAATTGGGTTTGTGGGTTGTGGCTCTTACCTGTAAACAACGTGCTCCGTTGGCATTTTGATTGTGAATTATGAGGACTGATGAAGACTTAACCCTGCTGTAATTTTTATGAATGGACTGTAGATTCCAGTCATGTAACTTTTTAAAATATAGAATGACATGGAAATTAACTCTGACTGAATAGTTTTCCATGAATCATTGCTTTTTTCAGGTTTGTTTTGTGCTTTATTTGATTATTAACCCCTCTTGGAGTTCTTCCCCTTGTTACTTGTCTTTTGCCTATTTTGTCATTAGTTCAGATTTTTAAATGGGAAAGTGAGAGAGGATAGTAATATAATGGCCATTTTAATCTGTGTAGTACTTAGCACTCTACTGACTTACTGTGGAACCCGTAAGACAGCGAGGTAGATTAATTCCATTTCTGCAAAGTGGGGCTTGTGGGTTAAATAACTTCCCCAGGTCACACAACAAGTGACAGAACTAGTAAGTATTTAAACATAGGTTCCCGATTCTAAATAGAGTACTTTTTTTCCTGCGTATCACCCAGGAGAATCATTGAAAACAAGTTTAATGGGGGAAGCAATTGTACCTTGTGAAAATAAGTTTGTATTTTTGCTCATTTTACTTTCAAAAATAAAATTCTGTTTCTGGATGACTTTTTTTTAAAGCAAATGTACAAGCAGGAATGAAGGGAGCAGTAGGCAGGCAGGAAGAGAGAGGAGAAACAAGCACTTTTTCATTTAGTTATTCACACTGGTGGTTCCCCTTGGGCTTGAAACTTGAACCCAGGGGAATGTGACCTGTGTCCTTCAGAGGCATTTGACCCAACCGCTACTCCACCAGGGCGCGCCAGATGACTTTTTAAAACGTTTTTCTTGGTCTCTCGCTTCAGACATCAGTTCTACTTTAGGTGAGACCAGTACTGGATTTTTTTGCTGCCCCGTTAGCCTGAGTACTGCGTGTTGCCCAGTCTCCTGCTCTGCCCTCGGATGCTGGACATGGAAAAAGGATCCACTTGAAGAGGGGGTCTATGGTTTTTGCTTTTCATCTGCTGGGAAAGACAGCAGACAGTTGTCAGGAGCAGTTTCTTTTGTCTCTCAGTTCCTGTCACCTGGTATTCGTACCCTTCTTGTTATCTACATGGCTTGTCCATTTTGAAATGAAGCGAGAACCTAAAATTCAGTCGAGAACTAATTAAAGCCATTCACAGAGATCTTTCTTTTTTTAAGGAAATGTGCAGGCAGGAAGAGAGAAGGAGGAAGCACTTTATTTTTGTTTAGTGGTACAACTTGGTGGTTCTCCCGGGCCCCGGATGTCAACCTGGGTACTTGGGTGGTGTGTTCACTACTCCACCAGGGTGTGTGCCACAAAGATCTTACATAGTTAAAATCGTCCAACCCCAAATGCTAATTCTGATGCTCCTCTTGGAGACTTAGAGATGATATTTTCTCTTCAATTTGAATTTGGAATTTCGAAGTTTGAAACATGTTTGAAACAATCCTTTGAGCTGTTCTGAAGTGTGGAAAATTTGTGGGCTTTTTATTTTTGTGTTTTTAAATGAGAAGCTCAGTAATCTTTAGAAGGATGCTGAGCGTTCACGTGTGGAACAAGGACTAGCCCATCGCTCCTCAGCGTTTTGGAGCTGAGTGTGAGGCAACAGTGCGAATTGTAGAGTGTGTGAGCTCATTGCAGCTCCTCCCAACTCCTGCGCCCGTTTCACAGGGATTAATCACCCAGACAGTATTCCTCCCATGCCTGCATCCCCAGCCATACGGAGAGGACCCCATAAACTATTAAAAGGTCCATTGACTTTTATCTGGAGTGGACCACACCATAGAACTCAGTTCTGCCTCTTGCTTCACTTGACAGGTTGACTGCAGTGTTGATACTTCCAGTAAAATCAAGTCTTAATGCTTTGTTTGGTTGACTACATTTTTGATCCTTTGCCCAAGAAAGCCAAGGACAAATCTGTCCCATTTTGTATTTCCTTTCCAAGACTGCTGGGGTATCACTTTTGTTTTACAATATGTTATTTGTTTGGACTCAACTTCTATTCATACAGATGTTAAAAGAGTTTTTTGCTTTTTAAACATCTGATGTTTGAATGGTACTGGCTCATGTGTCTCCATGTTTATGTGCATGTAAAGTGTCATTTGTATTTTCACATTTCTTTCAGCTAAATTTAAGGTGCTTTCGTTGAAAAGATTAGACTTCAAGAAAAAGTAGCTAATTTTCAAAACTCTTTAAAGTGCTTTTTGAGAAACCATTCAATTGATAACTTAAGTCATTCTTATTCTTCAGAAATGGTCATCTGTTGTATACAGCTCCCTTGTCTAGAATTGAATCTTAGCCTGCTCCTCCTTACACTGCAGTGAGGTCTGAGGCTCAAGAAGGAATGAGGGAGGGTGTGGGGTTGTAGAAAGTGTTCCCAGGATTAACTTTTCTCCTAGATAAAAACCTTTGCTTTTGTCAGAGGATAATTCAATATTGTCAACTTAATTCACCCAGTATTTGAGTGCTTGCTGTGTGCATGGCGATAGGAGAAAATTGAGGGGCAAATTGCTCAGATGGTGCTGGCCATAGCGTGTGCTCTAAGGAGGCCTCGGGGCAAAACATACTTTGCACTAGACTGTAAAGGTGAATGGTATGTCAGTAAAGCTCATACTCAGACCGAAGGACCAGCTAGAACAAGGAAAGACTACGAGAGAGGTACAAGCAGGGCCTTAGGGAATGCGTGGAACAGTACCAAAAACAGTAGGGGTTCAGGGCACAGTCTTCATTTATTAAACCTGGTTTTAAATCCCAGCCTTCTTACTTGCTGACTAGCTGTACAACCTTGTGAGAATTGCTTAAACTTTCCCAGGCTCACTTTCCTCATCTGGAGAATGGCTAATAAATGCATCAGAGACTTAAGATTAAATATGACTGTAATATATTGCCTGGTACATCGTGTAAGCATTCAGTAAAGAGTTGTAATGTTCAGTTTCTTCACTGTAAAATTTTTATTTCTTAAAGACAGCATATTTATTAAATCATTTAAATAGGTGACTATTCCTACCATCCTAAGACAGATATTGTCAACCACTTAATAATTGTTTCCTTTTTGATTTCATCTTTTGCATATTTGTTTTTTGTATTTGTTTCTATTGCCATTGCTCTAGCTTTAGGGTGTTTGGGAGTCAGGGAACGGGAGCCTGAGAGATAACACTGAGCTGACTCTGTTTGTACTAATATTAGGAGCCAGTAAAGGTTTTAGAATTGGGGCGGGTGAGTTGATTAGACCTGTTTCAGTGACAGAACTGAAACAAGTAGGATTGGAAGGGAGTCCCGTAGTAGGAAAGCATGTATGAGCTCCATGCAGCTGTCGAACATGTCGGTTACATGCCTTCAACTACGTATGACCTACCTGGGATATGAGGCGCTCACATGATGTAGGGACATGAAGACAAGACAAGGTGGCCCGACAGCCCTGTGTGGACAGCAGATGCTGTAGCTGTTAGGGAAGGCAAGCCCACTGAACTGAGTGTTCCCGGAGTCTGGAGTCAAGAGCCCGGTGTGAACCAGGCCTTGGAAGAATTCCTCAGATTTGGGAAACTGAAGCATTTGGAAGGGGCCAGAGCACAAGTCAGGAGAAAGGAGTAACCGGTGTTGAGTACCCTCTGGGCAGAGTGGTGAATTTGGGTTGGACAGTGGTGAGCAGTACGGTCGGAAAGGAAAATTGCCAGTGACTTCACCAAACCTGTCACACGATTTGTTTTGTGGCCCTGCTCTCACTGTATTGCAGTTGTCTTCTCTCTCGAGTGAGCCCTCTTGGGCAAAGCAGTATCTTAGTCATCCCTGTATTCCTAGGCCTGGTAAAGGGCCCAGCCCATAGTAGATGCTTTTTTTAATAAAACTAGATATGTGCTGTTTATGGAAATTAGGAAATTATAGACTGGATATCCTACTGTCTCCTGAAACTCAGGGTCTAAAATAAAATCTTAATTTCATCTCACTCCCCTCCCCACCTTGATTCCCTGCTCCTCCACCAGGCGTTAACAAATCACCCTCTGTGTGCCTCTCCAACACTGTGCTTTCTGCTCCATCCCAGCACTATACACGTGCACATGTCTTGCGATCATATTGCATGACTATTAGCAACACATCTGGTGTCCAGAATGTCGGATTCAGTCTGCTCTGGGGGTCGGGTGGTACCCCTCCTCCTTCCTCACTTGCTGTTTCTTTCTGTGACTCTCCTTTCCTGGTTTCGTTTCCTCTTTCCCACCCTCTAAATGTTGGAGTGATTCAGGAGTCAGTCCTACACTTACATGTAGATTAGAGACTTTAGACCTTTTTATTGACTATATCAGTTACCAGCTGGTCCATACATACGGTGTACTCACTTATACAGAGACATGGCTGAAACAAGTTTTGCAGTGCAGTTCTTAAACTTCTTACTCTGAACCATGGATGCTATTATTTTCGTTAATGTTCTATTTCATCCTTTTTTTTTTTTAAGGAAAGGTGCAGTTAGGATTGTAGGCAGGCAAGCAGAATAGAGAGGAAGAAGCATTTCATCCATATTTTTTTTAGTTGTACATCTTGGCTGTTCTTGCCCACCCAGGATGCAAACTAGGGTCCCTGGGATGTGTGTGGACTGTGCTTCAACTGGAGGCAGTTGACCAAACCACTACTCATATTTCCTCTTTTAAAAGTTCTGTTCATGATCCACAACACTCATTTCACAGCCTGCAGTGTGAAAAATGGCTCTGGGTGATCTCATGCACTCAACTGACTTTAAGTACTAGCTCCGTACTGATGACCTTCCCGTTTGTCTTTACATCCCCCTTTCCCTGAGATCCAGATGTGCCAGCGCTCTACCTGACGTCTCCGTGTGGATGTCCACTAAGAATCTTGCTAACCTGATTCCCGTCAGCCTTCCCACTCCCTGCCTCCCCGTCTCCATAGTGGTGCCATGTGGACAGTGGCCCTAGGGCACAGGCGGGACTCAAAGCGCCCGAGCCCACAGCCTGGGCTCGGCCCTGTGCTGCCACCTGATAAGCTGGAAACCTTGGGCAGTTACTATCCTGTCTGCCTCATCGTCTCACTTTGGTAAAGTGGGTTATCAGCTGCACGTGCCTTCCACCTGGGGCTACTGTAAAGCATGAGTGAGTTTTAACTGATGAACACAGAATGGTGGCTGGCATGTGGCTGGGGCTCAGCTCATGTTGGCTGCTCTGTCATCCTTGTGTGTCCCTCAAATCCATTAGCAGTTTCCGTTGGCTCTAACTTCAAAATCTGTCCTTTACTTGACCACATATCACCAACTCTATCAACACCACATTCATCTTTGCAGCCAACATCCCCTTCCCAGACAATCAAAATAGCTTATTAACTAGCTCCTCTTTCTCCCTTGCTCCTCCCATAGCCTGTTTTCCACAGAACACCCAGAGTGACCGTTTGAGAACTGAACCCAGAGTATGTTGCTTGCTAGCTCAGAACTCTTCAAAGCCTCTAACAGAATCCAAAATTCTTACGTGGTCTTTAAGGCCCTGAGAGGAGTGTGCAAGTGAGTCACTAGTGAGCTTGTCATGAGGGTTCTGGGTCGGTAGGTCCACGAGGTCTCGAGACTGAGTTCTCCAACAAGCACGCAGGGCAGCAGTGCTGCCTGCTGCTGGCCCCATGACAGCGAGGCATGTGTCGCAGGGCCTCTTTCCCTGGCTGTGTTTCCCTGTTCTTGGCTGTGGCCACATTGGTGAGTTTGTCGTTCCTCTCTTTCCCTGAGCTCATTTCTGACTGGTTCTGCGCTTGCACTGCTCTGTGTTGTCTGTCCCCTCACCTCGTGGAGCCTGCTCACATGTGACTGCTTCAGAGAGAGTGGCTTTGACTGTTTAAATCGTACTTACCCTTCTCTCTGTCCCCTGAGCCTCCCTTATTTTTCTCTTGAATATTTCTTGTTCCTGGTATATTTGTTAATTGTGTTATCACTGTTTGAATGCTGTTTTTATGACAGTCAGGATTTTGTGAGTCTTGTTCATAATGGTATCCCCACAACCTAGAACCAGTGCCTGCAATATAGTGTTTGTTCAAATGTGTATTGACTGACCAATATTTATAGTTATAGCTGCTTCCCCTATTAGATAGACACGGGCTCCTTGAGGGCAGACCTTCTTTGCTCCTCTTGTTTCTTAGGGGTGAATTTAGCTTGAATCCAGGTGCTGTTCTACCCCTCCTCACCTCCAGTGATTTTTGGCTATTTGTCAACTGCTGAAGGCTTTCTATGATCATATTTATTTTTTTCCTACAAAAGTAATTCATGGCTGTTAGACAGGTTATTGTTTTCGTATGTATCCTTCCCAGCCATTTTCTGGCCTTCCTCCTTGTTTTGAAAGTATCAGTAACACAAGAAAAGTCGAGACTTGATTCTGGTACAGGAGGAGTCTTGATGGCATATTAGTGTATCACTGACCTTATCAAGGGCAACCTCCAGGGGGCCGTTCTGTTCAGCAATTGAGGAAATCAAGGCTTAAAGAAGTGATTTGGCAAGATCTCAACGGCAGTAAGCTGCTGAACCCATTTCAGAATCTGGTTCTGTCTGGGTTCAGAGTCCATGCAGCCAAGAGCTGTAGGGCAAAGGGGAGTGTCTGACTCACTGGACGAAGGCTCCTGACAGGGACGTTTGCACGTGTCTTCACAGAAGAGTCTTGAGTTAATTAGATGGTGAAAGCAGTCAGGGTGCTAGCATTCCAGGCATGGGTAACAGCTTGGACGAAGATCTGCAGGTCCGAAGCACATTTGAAGAATGGAGAGAAGGTTGGTGTTACTGAAGCAGGAGTTGTGAAGTGAGGTTATAGAAGGCCAAGCAAGAAATTCTGTTGCTGTTTGAAGCTGAAGTTTCTTGAATTCCATGCTGAGTTCAGTAAGGAACCAGAATTTTATTTATTTGCAAAATGCATCAAATATATAGAAAAGCGGAGACTAATGACACCTGTGTATCTATCACCCAGATTTAACAGATATCACAGTGGGAGCCTCCTGAGTTCCTCCCGCCCCTGAGACCCATGCCCAAATACCATGTCTTTTTCATGTACATTGTTTCTAAAATTTATCCGTGTTCATACACAGAAACTCAAAGTGGAATGTCAGTTCAGTTCCCTAGGATTATTAGTATTTTCTTCTCCAGCTGTCACACACATGTGTGGGTGTGTGTTGTACACGTTTAAACTCTAGTTTACTTGGAGTTTATATTTATGGATAATGCCATCCCAACATCCTTTAGTTTGTTTTTGTTATAACTTAGAAAAAGTGCTATAGCAAGGCAAATATATCTTGACTTTTCATAGTTTTCTAGATTTCTGTGAGCTTTGCACATTTTCTCTTCAGATGAACTTTGGGGTTCAATTGTCAAAACCTCTATTATTTAGAAGCAGTGGTGAGTCCCATGACTGAGGGGGTGATTACAAGAAGTCATGGAGTAGTAGGAGACTGAAGAGCTTGGGAGAGGGTTACTTTGAGCAAAATAAGCATATCGATTAAGCAAGTATGTAAGTCTGTTTTGAAAATAAAGGAGCTGGGTTTTTTATTGTCTGAGGGGGGAATTAGAAACACAGAAGGAATAGGTTAGAATCCTGAGGGTGTTGAGTGGAATATTTCTTTCAACATGTATATATTGTACAGAAGAGGTCATAGGAGTGGGCGTTTGTGTACGCACATATTTTCTAGCAAGAAACAATATCCAAGTAGCAGTGAACAACACTAACACCTATGGATCTTTGTTTATAAATATTACGCCCATCTAAAAGGAAACCCGTGCCCTTGGAGAAGCGGCTAATTCCAGAGGCCGGGGCAGGGGAAGTGCCGGACCAGCCCATGGCAATCCTGTGCCAGGAAGACGGGCTGCTCTGGTATGGCATGTGTCTGTCTGAAGAGGTTTTCACTGGCCAAATCTGGGGCATTTGAGTATTGAATGAATAAATGTAGGGTGAGGAGGGAAAGTTCTGCATGCTAATGATGGATGGAGAATTTAGCAGCCATCATAGAGGTGGTTAATTCGTGTGGGAGTCATTGGTGGATGGATGTCTGACAAAGAACAAGATATTTGATGATCTCAGGATTTCTCTCACAAGACACTTGCCAGTTACAAAGAGTTGAAGAGGTAACTTCACTGGGGAAACCTGACACAGATGGGCTTGACTAGGTGGAGGTGGTTAACTTACCAGTGGAGGGAAGGCTCCCATCCATCACAGGAGGGAGCACAGCTCCACATCTCTGTCTGGTGTTGCTGCAGAGAAAGTGAGGCCTGTGCTCTGTCAGGAACGCCTGAGGACCTATTTCAGACTGACACTGAGAAGTGGCAACTTGTATTCTTGGATGGGATCCCGGGCGGGAGAGGAAAAAGAAACTTGGTTGGGACAGTTTACAAATTTGATCTGGAATCTGGATTGGATTGGTGGTGTAGTGGGATTGCTGACTTACTGAAAGGGAGTGTTGGGACTGATTATTTAGAAGAGCCTCCTTGTTTTCTGGAAATACACACTGGAATTTTTAGGGGTGGTGGGTTTCATGTCTTTAGGCTGCTCTCAGAAGACAGGAAAAAGACTAATGGTATGTGCTGTAGAGGGGCCGGTATCTATTACGGAGCAAATGATATAAATTTTAACAGTTGGGGAATCTTGTTGAAGGGAAGCAGGAATGTGCAAGCACTGTGATACTGTACCTTACATTTGAAATTATTTCAAAATAACTTTTAATCCTCTTGTGATTTTGATTGAAATGTGTTCGTTTTGTAAACTATTGAACTGCTTTATGATACTAGGTCTTTTTATCTTCATATATCGTGTTCTTCTGGCTTGTTTATTTTTGTTTTAAGCTCCACTTTTGGGTCCTTGAGTAAAGTTTATATAGTTTTCATCCTAAATGATTGCCCACTTCTACTTTGAATTAAGTCTGCTGGTAGCTCTTTAATTTTGTTGCTCTTATAAAATGAAACACATTTTTTGCCTGTAAGTGGCAGCATTAGTGTTTTCCGTGATCCTTTTGTCTGTGAAGGTTTAGAAACCATGTACTCATACGACCTTTAAATGAGAAAAATTCAGTAAGATCTTATAAGCGCATAGACTCAACAGTTAGGGATCCCCAGCCAGCCGGAGATACCAGTGATCTCTGCCCTTCTCCCACCCCTCTCCCAGGAACTCTTGGCTGTCTTCCCCCACGTACATGGGCATCTGAAGTGATCTGGGACACCCCTGTGAATACAGACAGCTGTGGAGTGGGGCTGGGTCCTGGCTCCTTTGACCTGCCCAGGAGCAGACTTATGGCATCTCCCTGCAGCTGCAGAAGCTGCCGTTGATGGATGCTCCTGCCTCTTGGCTGTTTGAGATTATGTCTAAAAATAGGCCAGCCTACTGTAGGGTGGAATTCAGCTGTTTTTAGGCCTGATTCTGAAAAACCGCTCACAGCCAGTGATCTCTTTGTGCATACTAACTTGGGTACCACAGTGTCTGGTGTCTGCATCAGGTTTCTAGAGCAGAGGTTCTACAAGTCGCGTGTGTACCTGTCTCCCTTATCTACGTCTAGACGCCTGGGGTTTCCTTGACTGCCTTTTCCCCACTGGGGCAGGGAAGTGCTTTGCTGTCAATAGAGCAAAGATATCTTTGGAGAGAGTGTAAGGGGTATATTTAAAAAATAAAGTTAATGAAATTTTAAAGCAATTATTTTCTACGTAAGCATTAATGTCAATAGGAACAAAAACAAAACAATCAAAGGTTTTCATTTTTCCATGCTATTCTCTTTGGTCTTGGACCAGGTGATAGTTATAACCCACACAGAGGAGAAGTATGAATTTATTACATGCTTTTCTTCATCCGAAACTCTTCTCATGGTACTTGAATCTTTACAGTTATGTTTAATGAGTATGTACTATTATTTAGTGTGGATATACCATAATTTATTAATCATTTTCAGATGATAAAAGAGTTAGGTTCTTATCAACCTTTTTTTTTTTTTTTTTTTTTACAGATGTCACTGGAGTGAATATGTTGGTACATTGAGTTTTTATTTTACTTTTATTTTTTAAAGATTTTCCTAGGGTAGTAATCAGTAAGAATTGCTAGTTCAAAAAAAATGTTTTTTGAAGAAAGGTATAGGCAGGAATAAAGGCGAGCAGGCAGATAGGTAGGAAGAAATAGGAGGAAGCAGCATTTTTATTTTATTTAGCTGTTCATCTTGGTTGTTCCCCACTGGCCCTGTGTCTTGAACCAGGGTCCTGGGGATGTATGTGGACTGTGCCTGGTGGACTAAACTGCTAGGCCACCTAGGGGCACCAGTATTTTTATTCTAATAATTTGTGCTGTTTTTGTTTATGCCAGCTTGACCCTCACCTCACCAAATAGTATGTCATTTCTTATTATTTATTTTCCCTAAAAATTTAATATAATTTTGTGCCCCTACTTTTTGCCAGCACACATTTGATTATGGTTGAAAGTGGATATTTTGTTAGCTTGTGTGACTGATACATTATGTAATTTTGATTCTCATACACAAACTTTTTAGATCTGGAATGTTCTGGTGGGTTTCTTCTCTAGAGAATTAACATCTGGTGGAGTACCTGATACAGTGAATGTGTGCCAGTAAATAGGAGATAGGGTTATTATAGATCTGACATGTTTGTCAGGGTATTTTAAAACCTGGATTTGGGTGTTCCTTACTCAGATTGTGGTACGATGACAGAAGGAACACAGACTTTAGAATAAAAAGAATTTGGGTCACAGAATATCAATTCTAGTTTACCTTGAGTGACTTTTAGCAAATTATGTAACTTACTGGGCTTTTTCCCCTATCCATAAGTGGAAATACATGTAAAAACATAGTGTCTGGCATGTAGAATAAATTGTAAATCAATAACATATACCTTAGATACTGGCTAAAGATGAATATACTTTACTAAATTTGCTTTTCCTAAGCAGAGAAAAGCTAGGAAATTATTCGCTTGTAGCAAAGACCACATTTCTGGAGTTTGGGGGGATTTCGAAAGCCTGAGGACCTGACATAGGGAAGAGTTTCTGGAGCTGGGGATGCTTAAAGAAGGCTATAGGGTGAGAGTGGATTAGCATAGAGGAGAGTGGTGGTCTGTTTGAGGATCGAGAGGAGCAGGACTTGGGGTGAGTAGATTCTAGGGCTTCCAGGCCCTTATGGAGGGGAGGGCAGCACTGTCAAGTAGCAGTTGAAGAGGAGCTCTTTCAGGCACTGGTGACAGGAAGGGACTTCTGGAGATGTTACTTTAATCCAAGGAAGATGAACACGCCAGTGACAAGACTAGTGAGGATAAATATGGACAGTGGGGAAGTGGCAGGGTTCGGCAACATCTTAAGTATAAAGAGTTAAAGAGCCCTGAAATCCTGGGGAGGAGAGAAGAACTTTATTAGTCAGGGTCCTGCTAGGAAACAATGGCAGACTCAGCTGTGTGATTCGAGAAGCATTTAATTGTACCTTTCAGGGTTCAGGGAAGCTTTAAATTCCCCGTTGGAGTGTTCTAAAGTTAAGGGCTTACCCAGCCGTTGGAAAACTGAGACGGGTAGCAGCGCTCCTGATCATCTCAGAACCACCCTGGGTGATTCTTCCAGGGTTCCCCCATGCTTCTCTCCGCAGACTACCCAGAGCCATGCTGGAAAAGGGGCTCTGGGTAGTGGTCCCCGCTTGTGATCCGCAGGGAACTTAGAGATTGATAAAGATGCTGAGGTGACTGCAGTGCAAGGCTGGGACTGTTTACAAAGGATAAGCGGCGTTTGCAGACACCAGTGGAGAAAGTGGAGGGTCCGAGTTAGAATAGCAGTCGTTACTACCCCTGGACTCGAAAGACAAGAGGAGGAAGCAGTTCCTAGGGTCTGGAGACGGTGCTGTTTAGGTTGGCCAAACTAAGTGTGACCCCTGGAGGAACATCTCGGGAAGCCTCAGCCACTGCAGGGTGGCACCCAGGACAGTAAAGCCCTCCATCTCACCCTTGCTTCTGCCTCTTTCTGCCAGCCTGGGCCTCTTGCAGTCTTAGTGGTGCCCACTTCCTACAGTGACCCCCTCCCATGGCATAGGGTGGGCTAGAGAAGGGTGAGGAGTGAGGGGCTGAGGCGGGGGCCCTGGAAACAGCACCCACCAGAAGCCCTAGCGAAAACCATACCTGATGCTGACATCTTAAGAATGGGAGAGAGAGAGACAGAGAGAGAGAACGCACACAAAGAAGGAGAATAAGCAGAAAATCAGTGGTTAAACCTGAGATGAAAGAGGAGACAGTTACTTAAAAAGATGAGAGCTGACACTCTGATGGTGTAATGATTGGGTCTGCCCCCTCCATCCGGTACAAACCCCATACATTCTAAGGACTAGGGTTCGTACCCTGTTTCAGAGGAATGACCAAGACAATTAAAGAAATAAATGTTTCTTCCTGCCTGCCTGCTCACCATCTTTTCTCTTTCCTTAAAAAAAAAAAAAAGGATACTCTCTTGGAGACATTTTGGAGAACTTTATGAGTAGAACAAAGCGGGAGCGGGAGAGTGGGATAATGTTGAACCTTGGGGAGAGAAAGAAAAAGCTCGTTAGTTTTTGGTGAAGTGACATCTCAGTCCTTAGCCTCTGACGACTGCAGGCAGGAAGCAGTGGTTGCTGTGCGGCAGACTGATGGGCACTGTGTTCTGGACCTCGCCAGTACAGCTCCACAGCCCTCAGAAGCCATCTAGAAGGTTAGGAGAATGTGATCAAGTCACCGGGGAAGGGAGAGTCTTGGAAAAGGAGTTGGAATGGGAGGCGCGTCAGTAAGCCTCTTCTTCGGAGCATGTCTGCTAGTTCCATAGGGTGACCGACTTCCTTCAAGTAGATTTTCTTGACTACATCTGTATTCATTCTAACTAGGAAATGTGGGCATTTGCCATTAACCACGGTATTTTAAAATTGATTACACTGATGCTTTGCTTTTTTTTAAGTGATGAGTTAGTTTTAGAAAGATGTCTATTATTAACTTATTTTATATGCTAATGGTAACATTGAAAATATACTGGGTTTATAATTACTAGTATATTTGGTTTTCCGAATTGTTTTACTTAGAACTCCTAAAAAAGATGAATTTGCATCCACTTTCTGGTAACCAGATAACTTTGTATATTAAGAATATTTAGTTTGTTTTCCCCCTTGTAGTCCATAAACCGAACTATGATAAGAGGTAGGATGAGGGCATCACACAAATAGGGACTCTCCAGAGAGGGCTGAGGACAGACCTTAAAGGAATTGTGTCTACGTCTGTTGGCAGGATTAGGCAGCCTGGGACCAGGTGATGTTAAAGTGGTCTTTCCCTGCAGCAGTGCCTGTGGAGGGAAAACTGGGAAGAAATAGCAGCATTGTTTCTGTTCTCAGCTCTTCAGAAGCTTGATCTTATATGCAGAAGGGTTAAATAACATGCAAAGTATTTATTTATGGAGAGATTATTTCCCGAAGAAGCTTTTCATTAAATTGTCAGATTTAGTCTTTTTGTTCAATCTAACCTTTTTATCACGTAGAGAAAGCCACTGGCACTAAGGGCTAGGGTAGAAGCACACTACAAATAGGAAAATTATCTGTGAACAGAATTGTTCTTGACAGTCCTAGAAGTGTATGCATGAGGTCTGGTGAGGAGGTAGAGAAGGGACAGCATTAAAAGTCTCGTTGGTGACCATCTACTTTCAAGACTGATCTCTGACAGGACAAGTGGCAGTGTCACTGACCACACATCATTGCTCCCCTGGGTGGCATAGTGGTAAGAAAGTGGCCCGAGGGGCCCTGCTGCTCAGGAGCCTGTGAACTCTGCTCGTGTCCTCATCTGTAAAACGAGGACATCTGTGTTGTGAGGATTAAATGAGCTGGTGCCTGCGCAGTGCTGGCATCGTGCCAAGCATTGCAGTAGGCACTCGGTGCTTGTTATCAGTTGCTCAGTGGATTTATTGAAAATAGCAGTCTGTTGCTGAGGCATTTTGAAGAGGATCAAAAGCAGTTTCCTGTAGATTCTGAGATTGTTATTTGTATTTAACTGTTTAAAGATGACTTTGGGTCAGGTGACTATGTCAGCAAACTTAATATCCAAAGAGTAGACCCATATCTATTAAGATATTTCAGGAAGAAGTGGTTCAACTTTCAGAGTTTGGAATTACTGTCTTCGACCATGACCCCTGTTTACTTTCTGAAGTCTCATCATGACTCTCTTGTAGTTGGGTATTTTTCCCTTAGAACCGGATCCAGAGAATTTAATAGGCAGCACCTTCTGTATCCTTCAGCTCTCCTTTTCAGATCAATCATCTTTTCTCTTCCTGCAATCTCTCATCTCACCACCATAGCACCACCTCTGCACATGTCAGTTCTAACCTAGTTCTCGAAGGCTTAGTTCTTATGTTACTTACTGGTTCCCAGAATGCCTGCCTTGTGTTCTTACTGTTTTTATGACACGATATAGTCTCTGCCCTTTAGGAAATTTATATTCCAGAGGGAGAGACTGACAATATGTAAGTAACATCTGTGTATGTTGGGAATAAGTATTGGGGGAGAAGTGAAGCAGAGGAGGTAGAAAAGGAGGACCCAGGTAAGGGTGAGAAGTTAGCTGTTTTGATAGACAGGCCGGGAAGGCCATCCCAATTGGGTGATGTTTGCCCACTGACAGGAAGGGAGGGAGGGAAGGATGAAGAGGGGCGCAAACCATGTGACTATGGAAGAACACCTCCATAGACAAGAGCACAGTTCCTCTCTAGAAAATGCCATCAGCCAGCCCAGGAGACAGAGCAATCGGTGATGGGGTGCTGGGTCTGAGAGGTAATGAGATCAGGGGTGGGACCTCCCAAACCAGCTTGACTTGGAATGAGATGGGGAGCCACTTGCTTTAAGATAAGAAATATGATTTACTCTTTTAAAAAACTCGCTGACTCCCCCTTTTTGCTCCCCCTGAGAAGGAACCAAGAAATGAGCTTCATAAGCCATTGTAGGAAGCCTTCGTGTATTAGTAACTCATACCCTAACCTACATGTGTGTCATAGCTTCTTTCAAAAATATTTGCCTTTAAAGTCAGTGGAGCATTTGGCCTCATTTTATTCACCTCTGCCTCTGAGAAGGAGACAGGCCCAGGCAAAAAGACAAAATTAAATCAGCTCTTGAGTGTTTAAAAGGAGCGTTAACATTACATGCTAATTACATTAGCAAAGGTAATACAAAGTGTTGATCCAGTGAGGTGACTTTGGGAGGAATCTTAGTGCTAGGCTTAATGAATTATTTTCCTCTGTTTCTTTTATATCCTCCAAAGGATATAATCCCCTCTCATAGTAATTACCAATAATAACTTTGTGAATAGTAGATTGGCAAAATACAAAACTGTGTTAGGGGTTGAAGGTGCTGCTGGAATTTCTTGCAAACCCCTACCAAGAATCTAGAGCAGTCACTGCTACCCTCTAACTTACGCTGACTAGCTAGCTCTTTTACCTGGGACTTGAGGTTGAGTCATCGAAAGATGTAGACACAATTAAGGAGAGGTAAACCCCGAAGTTTGTGTGGCGATTATAGCAGTAAGGAACTCACACTATGATGAGAGTTGAGCGTCCTGGGGTCAGCAGTCCTCACAGTTGGTTATCACAGTAACCCTGCAGCAATACACACTTGGATGAGGGATTGGCTTCTGTTCTCAGGGCGGTTCTGATTCTCAAAGTCAGGGAGGGGGCAGCCAGAGCATGACATTGTCATTGTTTGAGACTCTCAGTTCAGTAATCAGTCTTTATACATGAAAACAAATAAGTGAAAATGTGGTTTCTCTTATCCTTCCCCCACCATTGCCAGAAGACTTAATTTTAAATTACTTTTTATTGACAGTAACATCACAGCTCCATATTTTCACCCAGTTGAATTTAGGGGGCTCATTGAGGCTCTATTATATTGAATTTGAATAAACTCACTGCATTTCTTTTGATACTACTGCCATGGACACTTGCCCCTCTCTTTAGGCTGATTCGCTGCTTGCTTGAATTTTTAGCAGTGAAGAGGATAAGAAGTTAAAGGAGGTGGAATTCAAGCTAGTCAGCTTCATCTGGGCATCTGAACTGTCATGTCCGCTCCATCATCTAGACTTGCTTTTATTTGTACCGAGGAGATGGCACATCTAATCTTTTGTCCCTTCCATTTCCAGGAGGGCTGCTGGCCCGCTGCCGTGCTGCTGAACAGTATGCAGTCCTTTCGGGAGCAAAGCAGCTACCACGGAAACCAGCAGAGCTACCCGCAGGAGGTGCACAGCTCATCCCGCATAGAAGAGTTCAGCCCTCGCCAGGCCCAGATGTTCCAGAATTTTGGGGGTGCAGGTGGCAGCAGTGGTGGCAGCGGCAGCAGCAGTGGGGGCGGACGACGAGGAACAGCTGCGGCTGCAGCAGCAATGGCTGGCGACACCTCCGGCCATCAAGGCTACCAGGGATTCAGGAAGGAGGCTGGAGACTTCTACTACATGGCAGGTAACAAAGACCCCGTGGCAACAGGAACCCCGCAGCCACCTCAGCGGAGACCGTCCGGACCTGTGCAGAGCTACGGACCCCCTCAGGGGAGCAGCTTTGGCAATCAGTATGGGAGTGAGGGTCATGCGGGCCAGTTTCAAGCACAGCACTCTGCCCTTGGTGGTGTGTCTCATTATCAGCAGGATTACACAGGGCCTTTCTCTCCAGGGAGTGCTCAGTACCCGCAGCAGGCTTCCAGCCAACAGCAGCAGCAAGTCCAGCAGTTGAGACAGCAGCTTTACCAGTCCCATCAACCTCTACCACAAGCCACCAGTCAGACAGCATCCAGCTCCTCCCACCTGCAGCCAATGCAGCGGCCCTCCACTCTGCCATCCTCTGCTACTGGTTACCAGTTAAGAGTGGGTCAGTTTGGCCAACACTACCAGTCTTCTGCCGCTGCTGCCTCCGCCTCCTCCTCCTTTCCTTCACCACAGCGTTTCAGCCAGTCTGGGCAAAGCTATGATGGCAGTTACAGTGTGAATGCTGGATCCCAGTATGAAGGACATAACGTGGGTTCTAATGCACAGACCTATGGAACACAGTCCAATTACAGTTACCAGCCCCAATCTATGAAAAATTTCGAACAGGCGAAGATTGCACCAGGGACTCAGCAGGGGCAGCAGCCTCAGCAGCAGCAGCCGCAGCAGCAGCCTCAGCAGCAGCAGCCTCAGCAGCAGCAGCCTCAGCCCCCGCAGCCCCCGCAGCATGTAATGCAGTATACCAGTGCTGCCGCCAAGCTGCCCCTGCAGAGCCAGGTGGGGCAGTACAGCCAGCCCGAAGTTCCTGTGAGGTCGCCCATGCAGTTTCACCAGAACTTTAGCCCCATTTCGAACCCTTCCCCAGCTGCCTCTGTGGTCCAGTCTCCAAGCTGTAGCTCTACGCCGTCTCCTCTTATGCAGAGTGGCGAGACTCTCCCATGTGGGCAAGGCAGTGTGCCCATAGGTTCCAGAAACAGAATTTTACAGTTAATGCCTCAGCTCAGTCCAACTCCATCCATGATGCCCAGCCCTAATTCTCACGCTGCAGGCTTCAAAGGGTTTGGGCTAGAAGGGGTACCAGAAAAGCGACTGACAGATCCTGGGCTGAGTAGTTTGAGTGCCCTGAGTACTCAAGTGGCCAATCTTCCTAATACTGTCCAGCACATGCTACTTTCTGATGCCCTTACACCTCAGAAGAAGACCTCCAAGAGGCCCTCCTCATCTTCTAAGAAAGCAGACAGCTGCACAAACTCCGAAGGCTCCTCACAGCCTGAAGAACAACTAAAGTCCCCTTTGGCAGAATCTTTGGATGGAGGCTGCTCCAGCAGTTCTGAGGACCAAGGCGAGAGAGTGAGGCAGCTCAGTGGCCAGAGCACCAGCTCTGACACCACCTACAAGGGTGGAGCCTCAGAGAAAGCGGGCTCCTCCCCAGCACAAGGCACTCAGAATGAAGCCCCCAGACTCAGTACCAGCCCTGCAGCCAGAGAAGAGGCCTCTTCACCAGCCGCTAAGGACACACCATTGTCATCTGAGGGTAACCCAAAAGCCAATGAAAAGTCAGTTGGGGTGATCGTCTCCCGGGAAGCCATGACAAGTCGGGTAGAAAAGCCTGGTGGGCAAGATAAAGGCTCTCAAGAGGATGATGCTGCAGTCACACAGAGACCACCTAGCACTGGCGGGACGAAGGAAGCCAGTCATGCTTCACTTCCGCAGCCAGAGGCTCCAGGAGGAGGGAGCAGAGGACACAAGAACGGAGATAATAACTCCAATCACAACGGAGAGGGGAACAGCCAGAGCACACACGCTGCAGTGGGCCCCAGCTTTGTAGGCAGAACCGAACCTAGCAAATCTCCTGGAAGCCTGCGCTATAGTTACAAAGATAGTTTCGGGTCAGCCATACCAAGAAACGTCAGTGGCTTTACCCAGTATCCTGCAGGACAGGACAAGGGGGATTTCACGAGTCACGGAGAGCGAAAGGGCAGAAGTGAGAAGTTCCCCAGCCTCTTGCAGGAGGTACTTCAAGGCTACCACCAGCACCCTGACAGGAGGTACTCCAGGAGCGCTCAGGAGCATCAGAGCATGGCCAGTGCCCTGGACGGGGCCACAAGGCCTAATGTTTTAGTCAGTCAAACCAACGAATTAGCCAGCAGGGGCCTTTTGAACAAAAGCATTGGGTCCCTATTAGAAAATCCCCACTGGGGTCCCTGGGAAAGAAAATCAAGCAGCACGGCTTCCGAAATGAAGCAGATCAACTTGGCTGACTATCCAATCCCCAGAAAGTTTGAAATAGAGCCTCAGTCATCCGCCCATGAACCTGGGGGTTCCCTCTCTGAAAGAAGATCGGTTATCTGTGATATTTCTCCACTAAGACAGATTGTCAGGGACCCTGGAGCTCACTCACTGGGACATATGGGTGCTGACACCAGAATCGGAAGGAATGAGCGTCTCAATCCAAGTTTGAGTCAGTCGGTCATTCTTCCAGGTGGGCTGGTGTCCATGGAAACAAAACTGAAATCCCAGAGTGGGCAGATAAAAGAGGAAGACTTTGAACAATCCAAAACCCAAGTGAGTTTCAACAACAAGAAGTCCGGAGACCACTGCCATCCTACGAGCATCAAGCATGAGTCTTACCGAGGCAACGCCAGCCCTGCAGCAGCAGCCCATGATTCCCTTTCAGACTATGGTTCGCAAGACAGCAGACCCACACCAATGCGGCGGGTGCCTGGCAGAGTCAGTGGTCGGGAGGGCATGAGGGGTCGGTCCCCGTCTCAGTATCATGACTTTGCAGAAAAACTGAAGATGTCTCCTGGTAGGAGCAGGGGCCCTGGGGGAGACCCTCACCACATGAACCCTCACATGACCTTCTCAGAAAGATCCAGTAGGAGTTCTCTACATGCTCCCTTTCCACCCAACTCAGAAAGCCTGGCCTCTGCTTACCACGCAAACACTCGGGCTCATGCTTATGGGGACCCCAATGCAGGCTTGAATTCTCAGCTTCATTATAAGAGACAGATATACCAGCAGCAGCAGGAAGAATATAAAGACTGGAGCAGCAGTTCTGCTCAGGGAGTAATCGCTGCAGCACAACACAGGCAGGAGGGACCACGGAAGAGCCCAAGGCAGCAGCAGTTTCTTGACAGAGTACGGAGCCCTCTGAAAAATGACAAAGATGGTATGATGTATGGCCCACCGATGGGAACATACCATGACCCCAGTGGTCAGGAAGGTGGTCGCTGCCTGATGTCAAGTGATGGTCTGTCTAACAAGGGCATTGAACTGAAGCATGGCTCCCAGAAGTTACAACAAGAATCTTGTTGGGATCTTTCTCGGCAGACTTCTCCAGCCAAAAGCAGTGGTCCTACAGGGATGTCCAGTCAAAAACGGTATGGACCACCCCATGAGACCGATGGGCACGGACTAGCTGAGTCTGCACCGTCATCTAAACCTGGTAATGTGATGCTGAGGCTTCCAGGTCAAGAGGATCACTCTTCTCAAAACCCCTTAATTATGAGGAGGCGTGTCCGTTCTTTTATCTCCCCCATTCCAAGTAAGAGACAGTCACAAGATGTGAAGAACAGTAGCGCTGAAGATAAAGGGCGCCTGCTTCACCCTCCCAAAGAGGGCGTCGAGAAAGCGTTCAATTCCTACGCCCACCTTTCTCACAGCCAGGACCTCAAGTCTGTCCCTAAGAGAGAATCCTCCAAGGACCTTCCGAGTTCAGATAGTAGACACTGCCCTGCTGTGACCCTTACGAGTCCTGCAAAGACCAAAATACTGCCCCCCCGGAAGGGTCGGGGGTTGAAGTTGGAAGCTATAGTTCAGAAGATCACATCTCCAAATATCAGGAGGAGCGCCTCCGCCAACAGCGCGGAGGCCGGGGGGGACACGGTTACTCTCGATGACATACTGTCTTTGAAGAGCGGCCCTCCCGAAGGAGGGAGCGCTGCTGTTCAGGACGCAGAGACGGAGAAAAGGAAGGGGGAGGCGGTGTCTGACCCCGCTTGTCCAACTAGCCAGGAGTTGGACACAGAAAAGCCTCTGGTCCGGTCTTCGGAGGAGCGGCGTGGCAGTGGGGACGACAAAGTGAAGGCCGAGACACACCCAGAAGCAATTGCTGTTGGAAAAGAACCTTCTGGTGCCACGGCAGCCGCGACCTCACAGAAGCCTGGCAGTAACCAAGGGAGACCAGATGGTTCCCTGGGTGGGGCAACCCCGTTACTCTTTCCTGACTCAAAGAATGTCCCTGCAGTGGGCATGCTGGCCACGGAGGCAAACCCTAAGGCTGAAGAGAAAGAGAACGACACAGTGACGATTTCCCCCAAGCAGGAGGGTTTCCCCCCGAAGGGATATTTCCCCTCAGGAAAGAAGAAGGGACGACCCATTGGTAGTGTGAACAAGCAAAAGAAACAGCAGCAGCCACCACCTCCACCCCCTCAGCCTCCTCAGATACCAGAAGGTTCTGCAGATGGAGAACCAAAGCCAAAAAAGCAGAGGCAAAGGAGGGAAAGAAGAAAACCCGGGGCCCAGCCAAGGAAGCGGAAAACCAAACAAGCAGTTCCCATCGTAGAACCCCAGGAACCTGAGATCAAGCTGAAGTATGCCACCCAGCCACTGGATAAAACCGATGCCAAGAACAAATCCTTTTTCCCTTATATCCATGTAGTAAATAAGTGTGAACTCGGAGCCGTCTGTACAATCATTAATGCGGAGGAGGAAGAACAGACCAAATTGGTGAGGGGTCGGAAGGGTCAGAGGTCACTGACCCCCCCACCCAGCAGCACTGAAAGCAAGGCACTCCCAGCTTCGTCCTTTGTGCTGCAGGGACCTGTGGTGACGGAGTCTTCTGTTATGGGGCACCTGGTTTGCTGTCTGTGTGGCAAGTGGGCCAGTTACCGAAACATGGGCGACCTCTTTGGACCCTTTTATCCCCAAGATTATGCAGCCACTCTCCCGAAGAACCCACCTCCTAAGAGGGCCACGGAAATGCAGAGCAAAGTGAAGGTGCGACACAAAAGCGCTTCGAATGGCTCCAAGACGGACACTGAGGAGGAGGAAGAGCAGCAGCAGCAGAAGGAGCAGCGGAGCCTGGCCGCCCACCCCAGGTTTAAGCGGCGACACCGCTCGGAAGACTGTGGCGGAGGCCTGCGGTCCCTGTCCCGGGGGCTCCCCTGTAAAAAAGCAACCACTGAGGGCAGCAGCGAAAAGACTGTTTTGGACTCAAAGCCCTCCATGTCCACCACTTCAGAAGGTGGCCCCGAGCTGGAGTTACAAATCCCTGAACTACCTCTTGACAGCAATGAATTTTGGGTCCACGAGGGTTGCATTCTCTGGGCCAATGGAATCTACCTGGTCTGTGGCCGGCTCTATGGCCTGCAGGAGGCGCTGGAAATAGCCAGAGAGATGGTAAGTAGGAGAAATCCCTTCCTGGCTTGCTCTTCGTTGTTTCAGTTTGGTTTCATTTCCTCCACCTTCACTTGCTTCAGCTTTTTTACTTTATCACATGATGGTTCCTTCATAGTAAAGCCTCCAGACCCAAGTAATCGACAGAAAATGAAGCATTTGAAAGTTTAATCTTTTGTCAGTAATAGATACAAAGTCTATAGTTACAAAGGCACGGCAGCCCTATGCAGCTTATTGAAAGATAGGTCCCTGTTCCAGCACCTCTAACTTGGGTCCTGATTCCTCTGGCAATTTCCTGTTTTTAAATAATGTGCTTTTACCGCTGTTTGTGCTATTTATTGATCCCTTTCTTCCCCATTGTTCAATGTCTGCTGACAAATACTTCTGACAAATACTGCGGTTCTATTTCCTCCTGAAACTTTATCTCTAGCACTATTTTTGTTTTTGTTTTTGTTTTTTCTTAGACCATCTTTCTCATCTGAACTTTCCTGTCAGAATATTTATTCTCTAGATCTGTTTCATAACTGTTACCCAGCATCATTATCATTTACTTCTTCCCTCTGTGGAATGTGCTTTCCTGAATCTCATACATCTTTCCTGTTCTTAGCATGGCCCTCATTTAGTGTAGTGTCTTCCTATAAGAGTTTCTGAGAAAGGGTGCGGGGGTGGTAAATAATTTGAGACCTTACGGATCTAAACATGTCTTCATGCACCTTATGTTTGAGTGGTGGTTGGGTGTAGCATTCTAGGTTTAAGATAATTTTCTTCTGTTTTCTTGGAGCCCTTGCTCCCAATGTGTCCTCTCGCTTCCAGTGTTGCACTCAAGCCCTTCTGATCTTTAGCTCTTAGTGTGTGTCTGTCTTTCTCCTCTGGAAGTTTCGAGGATCTTGTTTTCTCTGGGGTTCTGAATGATCAGAATGACTCATTGTGCTGAGGACTTGCAATGTGTAAACTCCTATCTTTCAGTCCAGGAAGTTTGTCTTGTGTTGTTTATTCTTTGATAATTTCCTCCCCTGTTTTCTCTGTTCCCTCCTTTTGAGTTCCTGTTAACTTATTGTACCTCCTGGATTGACTGTCTGGCTTTATATTTTCTCTCCTGGTGTGTATTCTCTCTTGTTTTAATTTCTCTAGCCTTTTTTCTACTTTATCATCTAACCTATTTATTCATATTTATTTCTGATATTTTTAATAGCTACTGCTTCTCTGACTGTTCCACTGTGGGGTGAAACAGTGATTTAACTGGATTGAGTTAAGGATCTGGCACCTTTAAACTTGGCTCTGATCTCTGGCCTTGTCTTACACTCTGGGACACAGGTCGCTGACTTTCTAGTGGCTCCTCTGTCTCACTCATTCCTTTTTTCTTTAAAGTCTGCTGAATCACTTGCGGTGTATTCTTTATCCTGCTTCCAGAATTTGAACATCTTTTGTGTGTGATTCATCTCCTCTCCCATTTTTCATGTCCTCGTGAATTTGTCTTAAAAGTTTATTCCTTTATCTTTGTGATAAAGGAACAGATGTGTAAATGTATGTTCAGTCTATGATATTTAATCAAATGAGAATTTTCTGTATTCATTTATATTAAAACTATCACACTTGACAAATAGATAAATGGCTTTCAATTGTAGCTAATCAGGATTTTATCAGCAAGAATCATAGTGTTCTTGGACACTTTATACTGTCCTCTCTCCTCCCCAGAAACACTGTATTTTTATCTTTGCCTTTTCCCCAGAATTCACAACAGTGACTGGCAAAAGAAAGCACTAAAACTGTAGTGGAAAATGCAATGAGAAATTTATGTATTTTTATAATTAGAACTCTAATTCATTCCTACACAAGCGTGCCTTTTCCTCTTAGACCCCACTCCTCATGGTCTGTTTCTCCATCAGCAGTCAGTGCCTTTCCCAAACCCAAGCTGAGGTTGATTTACTTTTGAGACACTGTGACATTTTATACTGCAAGTTCTAAAGAGACAAAGCATTTAAGACTCTGAAATACAAAATTCTCTAGTCTGTTCTGAACACTCAGTAATCTGTTCATTAATAATCATGTCCCAGCTGACAGCCTACTTGCCAATTTTTCTTGGAAAGTTATAGTACCTGGTGGGTTGGTTAGACTTGTTTTATTTGTTTTCTCCCCAGGTCCGTGGGGTTTTATTTAATTTTCAGTGTGCATTCCCAATGCTAGTGTTTCAGCATAGAATATAACATATCTCCATGTGATTTTTATCTATAAACTTGAATGTTTTATAACAATCATTGATAAGCAGTCATCAGGCTCTATCTTGCCCAACAGATTGCTAGATCCTGTATCTCAGTTCAGATCTAGCGTGTAGGGTGCGGAAGCCCCCTGTAACCATGCAGCCTTCCAAAATCACAGTTCCCACCATCCCTGAAAGGTTGGTGAACAGTGGGTCTGCTTTTTAGAGCTCCTCGTTAGGAATGCATGTCTTTAGAAAGTGACAGTGTAGTCCACTGTGTGTCAGCTTTGATCCCAAAATAAAATCTGGGATGTTATAATTAGGACAAGTACCCTGAATATGATAACTCAGTCATTCTTGAGCCCATCCGCCACAGCCGTCTGACTGGCTAAAATAACACGAAGCACTTAGGTAGAGAACATTGAAGGAGGTTCGTTGAAGGTGATAGGTGTGCAGCGGGAAGGATGGAGGGGACAGGGTGGTGGTAAAGGGCACTAGAACTCTGGTGGTGGGTGCGGGGTGAAGGACACACAGACTGAGGTTCGATTTCAATATCCTAAAATACGCATATAGCAATGTAAACAAGAAACGAGCAAATTGTTACTTAAAAAAGGGAAAACTTATAAAAATAGCTAGTTTTGTGCTTACACTTTACGTAGCTCTTAGGCTTCCGGACTCGACAACAACTCTGTCAGTGCTGCAGTTTCCACCGTCTCCTTTAACCATGGGTGGTACAGCCCCAACAGTTAACCTGTCATAAATTAATCTGTAGCTTTAAGCTTATTTCCTTATAGAGGTGGCCCCCTACTTAGAAGTTTTCAACTTTGTGGTGGTGCAAAAGGCAATACACGTTTGGCAGAAGCCATGCTTCGGATTTTGATCTTTTCCGGGGCTGACAGTATGAGCTAGGCTGCCCTCTCCATGCTAGGTAGTGGCGCGAGGGGAAACAGCCTCCACCAGCTCTTCTCCAGTCTGACCAGGAGAGAAAGGGATGACCCTGTCGGTGTAGCGTCCCCCTTACCGGGCAATTCGTTTTAGTTCAGTACTGCAGACGTCCTTCAGGCCCAGCTGCATCCGCTCGCGGCGGGAAGCCACGCAACCGTTCTGTCGTCCACTCTTAGCATAGGATTCAAGAAATTGTACAGGATATTCAACACTTTATTATAAAATAGCCTTTTTGTTAGATAATTTTGCCCAGCTATAGGCTTATGTAAGTATACTGAGCACCTTTCTGGTCGGCGAGACCAAGCTGTGATGTTTGGTAGGTTAGGTGTATTAAATGCATTTTCAGTTCACAATGTTTTCAACTCGTGATGGGTTTATCAGGACATAACTGCATAAGTTGAGGGAGGTCTTTATTATCAGTGTGCCAGCACCTTTAAAATAATTAACTTTCTCTTCCCTGATACTGTTCTTTTTCTTTTACATTCTTCCTTAACTGTGTATTACATGTAATTTTCCAGTCCACTTGCACGTCTTTTATTTTCACAAGCCACCCACTGAGATAGGAAGGGAGAAGAACCATTTCATTACCCTTAGAATAAAGGATGACTTGCTGTCTCTACTAACACATGTTCAGATAGTATAGCCCACTGATCTGTTGATTTTTAAATTGTTTAAAAAGTTCTACTTTTTGGTGCACCCTGCTAGAGAAGGAGTTTGATCAGTGGTCTTCAGCCAGCACAGTCTGCATACATCCAGGGATCCTGGTTTGTGTCCCGGTACCGGGTCGGCGGTGGGGGATACAACCAGGATATACACTAAATTAAATAAATGAAAAGTGGAAGAAAAAAAAAAAAAAGCTATGTATGCTTCTTGGCTGTTTGAGCTTGCGTTCCACTATGATTCTAAGAGCCTCTCCTGTTTTATTTACCTGGCTTTTATTTTTAACGTATTCAAGAACAAATTAAAATTACATAAACTTACCTTTTATTTAATTGATATGGTATTTCAGTTTGTCAAGGTCTCTTTGGTTTAGTTTTATCTTAGGTTTTAGCAGATGCATACAATTTTGGTCTGCTTATTAAACATGTTTTCAATCCTATCATGTTGAGATAAGACCACATTTATTTCATTAGAGATCCACTTTGGCCAATGTATTTATCAGGTATTTTGATAAACATGATATTATAACAAAATAATATTAAATCCTCAAGAGATGATAGCTCCTGTCCCTGTGTCACACTTCTCTGAAAATGAGGACATCCATGTACAAAAAGATGGCTTTCTTTTTCTAAATGGGAAACTTGGGACTCTCTGATTTCTGCATAGTCATCTTTGATTTTATGACCTCTGCTTACTTAGCTTGGTGTAAGTATATATGTGAATCCAAGTGACCTCGGATGTGGATGGTGAGACAGAGGTGATTGCCTCTAAACAGGCATGCATGTGACTTGGTATATAAAAGTTATCTGTGATACTTTTAGGAATATGGAGGCAGGCAGGGACCTGGTGGCATGAATCTCTGGTGTGTCCCTTGGAGACTACACATCCCAGCTTTGCCCTGCCGGTTTTGTTCCCTACCTCCTCCACCACTTAGATGATAGCACCCCTTCCAAATTGATTCTTAACAAACCTCTGTGAGAAACTGTCATCTTTTTTTTTTTTTTTTTTTTTAAACCCCACAGTATATGTTAAAGAATTGGCTTTAGGTAAATATTTTTGGATCAGTATTTTAAGGATTATATTTAAGCTTTCTTTTTAAGCATTATATTTCAATACAAGTTTAAATAATTGATAATATTTTATTTACCTTCATCTAACAGTCTAACATCATCCTTAATTTACTTTAAATTATAACAGAAATATGATAGTGTAAAAGTATTACTAGATTGATTGCACTATGAAAATGTCAAAACAGATTAGCCTCTCTGGTTACCTGTGAAATGAAGGTATTATCCTTCATGTTCACTAAATTCCTAGCTAAGTGCTCCTTAAGTGAGTTACCTAGCCAGGGTGCTGCCCCAGGCCCAGGTCTGGCTGATGCATTCTTTAATGCTTGGTCTCAGACCTGGGCCCTAGTCCCTGGGTGTACCCCACCCCCCTAGCACATAGTGATGTCTCTTCTGCACCTCCTCTCCTCGCCTTCCCCTCCACTCTCTTCTCCCCTTCCCTCTCTCCCAGTCCCACATACTCTCTTCATTCTTCCTCCCCACTTCTGCCCTCACCAGCCCCTTTTCTGGCAGTGATGGTCTGTGTTACCACAGCTCACATTTCTATCTCAGCCTGTTTGACATTACACATTCTTTAAGGGACCAAGCCCTGTTCATCTCTATTCCCATGCCTTTTAGCTGTAGCAAAAGTTGTGTAATTGTTCGAGTATTCACTTTTCCCCATGTTTATCTGAGTACTCTCTCTAGCTCACTACATGGTGACCTTGAGACTGATGCTCCAGAGGAAGTGTTTATTTTCTTCCAGGTTTTGTTTTTCTAAACCCTAAAGAATCTAAAGTTTTAATTTTTGCATTTTATTGCATATGTTACTGTACAGAATAAGTCATGACAAGTTGAAAGATACTTTTCCTATGGTCTGTTTTTTAAAATCTCTTTTAGAAACAGAGGGGTGATGAGAAGCAATCCACTTGGTTTTAAAATAAAATTTATAAGGGATAGATTATTTTGAAAATGCTAAAGAGCCAGAGACAAGAATATTGACAAGTCAAATAATTCATCCTTGAGTGTAAAACTGGTTGCTGTTCATATATTAAAAGGGATAACATAATCAAATAGCATGGGTTTTTATTTCAGTTGAACGAGTACCTTAGGCCTTTATTGAAAACAGTACAAATTTGAAGTTAGAGGGCCGTGAGGGATGACCCTAGCTCCCTCGGTGAGTGAACCTCAGGTCCCAGGCTGGTATGAAGAGCAGGCAAGCTCCTGGACCTTGTGGGGAAAGTGTGTGTGGTTCATAGAAGCCCTCACAATTCCTGCTCGAGGAACTGAGTTTTCCAGGAGCTAAAACTTCCTTTATCTAATGTTAGAAAAAATGGGGCTTCCTCCCCTTCACGCCAGTCCATGACCACTTTTGCAGAACCCTGAAGTCTGGCAGCTACAGACCAGTTTCTGTCATCTTCCCATTTGTTGGGAGAAGTCTGAGAAGGGAAATCTAGTAGTTTACTAATTGCCTTCGAGATCCTCTGCACTTTCCTGCCTTTGCCCTTCTCACAACTGTGCGTGTGGTGTAGTGGGGTCCCGGGTCGCCTGGGTCCAGCACCGTGCTGTTTCCTAGCCAGCTCGCTTGCTTAACCTCGCTGCTTCACTCTCCTCATCTGCAAATCACAGGAACCAGTGGCACCAGGAAGTAGGGCTGTTAGGAGCATGGAGTGAGTTCCTCCTCGGAGTGTCAAGAGAGAAATGTTTGGCAAGTGCTATGAGCTGCTCTCTGCCCTGGAATGGTGTCCTCGCAGGTTGGTTTAGTAAAGCTGCATTCCTCCTCCTAAGCTCACTCCGTAAGCTGTAGTTTGTGTGTCTGTCCATCCTCTAAGCAGTTCTTTCCAGAGGACCCAGATCGGTATCCCCTTGGATAGGAGAGTTGCCTTTTATGAAGCTCTTGTGGGAGACTCAAGTTTAGGGGAGGTAGGCGTGTGGTGTGAGGTGCAATATTCCTGTCTTAGGAAATAACAGCAGGCTGATAAGCGTTCAGGAATTAGATTCTTCAAAGAACAGGGCAAAAGGAAGGGAATAAAACCTGCCTTGTATGTTAAGTAAAGACATTAATATTCTTTTGCGTTGGTAAACATTTCATAGTGATTACCGAAGGCCAAGATAGTCTACCAGTAATAAGATTATTTAAAAAAAAATTTTTTTTTTTGACATGTCAGCATTATAAAAGGGAGAGTAGTCAAGATGACTAAGAATTCACAAAATAATTCAGGACACTCTGTTCATCCTTCCTCACCCCACAGTTAATATATATGTAGTATTTGTGGATGACAGAGGACTCTGTTGTAGTCAGAGATTTAGTCTTTATGGGCAGTCTGAAACCACTGTGTAAAATTACATGATCAGGTTTGTGTTTTCTATAGAAAACTCAGGAAAAAAGTAGAGAGAGATAGAAGCCAGCAGACCAGTTGAGAGTCAGGGCATTAATGTGTCCAAGAGTTATGGGTCGAATGCGTGTTAATAATGGAAATTAGGATGCTAATAATTAGAAATTAAATACAAGTGTCATTTTGGAATATAAAGTTGGTAGAACTTAGAAACTGCTTAGCTATGGTAGGTAAAGGAAGGTTAGGAATGAAACAGGTTTCTATCTCAGCAAGCAAGTCAGGGTGGGGGGGTGGGGGGCAAGCCCCCAACCACAGGAAAGTGGCAGCTAAGGAAGAGATTCCTTTTTGTGGCTCATCTGTGTAAACAGGAGAATATTAGCTATGAAAATAGTTCAATGCTCGGGTCTCTAGTGTAGTATTTTTGAAAATAAGGACTAGTTGTTTTTTATTTTGCTTTTTAAGTAGGCACCAAAGAGGAAAACTTTTAAATCCAATTTGTAAGAAAGTTGGGGGTGGGTAGGAAATCATGAGATCTATATCATGTTTTTGTTTTTTTTTTTAAATTTCTACATAGAGAACTCTGAAAAGCTGTCAGAGAAGTTAAACTGTGTCTGTAATTATTGCCTAAAGTATGATGTGGAGGGGGGAAGAAAGGGTAATTTGCTGTTTGGGTTTTTCTAATCATTTTTCAAAATGTTGCCAACTTAGTAGAATACCAGGATTGCATTTAATTACAGTGAGAATGAGCTGATACAAAACATTACTCTTTTGTACTGAAAATAACCTCTTGTGCACAGTGGCACCTGTTTTCTCAGAGTCACAGATGCAGCATAAGGCCCTTGTGTGTTGGAATGAGACTAGACCCTACCAGGTACTCAGATGAGTTCTGAGGTTGAGACGACACACTTCTGAGGGCCTGAGATAGCTCCCCACACAGGAAATGACAGACAACTTTGGAAAGGGCAAAAGATAAGGCGGCAGACTCGCCACAGGGTCCAGAGGATACTCTGGGCCTGGCCCATGGGGCTGAGGTTCATGTCTTACTCCTGAGTCGTGAAAAGATTAAATACCTTTTATATTGATATTAAATATTATTTATATAAAGGTAAATAATATTCATACTGTAAAGCAAGTAAACTAAGTGAATGCCACAATCCTGATAACCTCAACAAATTTGCCTCATTTCTAGATTTTGTCATTTTTTTATTATACTGCTATATATAATCTAGTGTAATAATGATTGTTAACATTACTAAGTGCTTTGTAAGCACTGTGTCTGAATTGCTGCTTGTAAACTTCAAAGTAAGCCTCCGAAGGGGTCTCATCCTCCAGGTGAGATTCAAACCCATTCTCCACCACTACGCTACACTAGACATACAAGTCTCTGTGTTGCTTTGACATCCGTATTCATCTATGGCTTTTAGTTTCAAAGTGAATATAATGTGATTTACCCAAGCCTCCCTGCGCTGTTGGACATTGAGGCTTTTGGCTAACTTACTGGGGTTTTTTTTGCAGTAATTATTTTTATTCATCGGGTTTTTTACATCAAGAAAATTTACATATGTTCACTAAGTCAAAAAAAGAGACCATTTTATGGTTTCGATAAGCTGTATCTTGGGGTTTACGATCATCCAGAGATACCTGGGAGCCTGTGTTTTTCTACAACCTCTGATATTGGATCTTATTTTGATATTTTTAATTTCCTCATTGAAATTTCATTTTTCATTTGTGATACTGCTGTTATTCCCTATTCATTTTAATGCTTTATGCCCATTTGATCATTATTACAGAGTTTTCCTGTTTCTCTTCAATTTCTTGTCATTTTTTTATGCATGTTTGTACTGGTCTGAATAACTCCAGTCACCTGGAAAGGTACAGAAATCCTTTCTTCAGGACTGCCACATAAATGAGCTCTTAGTTCTCGTCTGTAAATAGTACAATGACAGAGGACTGTTGGGGTAAAATGAACTTCGTTGGAGATCAGGTAGCTTCCTTAACAGGTACTAGCTTTTCTTAGAGACTTTTGAGTTGAGGTAGTTTCAGAGGCATTAAGTACTGTGGGCTGTGTCAGTCCCAGAGTGTGTCCATGCGTTGTTTCAGTAAGATGCGTTCCTGTATTAAGCTTATTGGGTGGAAATCATACCGAAGATAAATTAACCCTGCTTGACCCTGCTCCAGGTACAGTGGAGTGCTTTTGGCTGTATGTGCTCATGAGCTGACACTGAATTCCACCGTGCTGCCAGCATGCTGCTGTCCAGCAGTGTGCCTGTGAGACTGGGATGAAGCTGCCACATTGGCAGGGCATGCCACCCTGGTCAGCAAAATTCTGCGTTTCCATCTGAAGTGAAAAACTAGTCAGAGGTGCTTCTGGTTATTTCTGGTGGGAATGGGACCCAGCTGAAGTGACACCCCTTTTGGAGGCACTTTGTTTCCTATTTCATAAAGTACCTAGTGGAAGTTTCTAGTGAAAAGCGCTCTCATTTAACAGCTCTACAGCATGTTCTTGTGACTGGCTCCTGGAGCTGCCAGGTGGTTCCAGAGTTTGAAAACCTGGTTCCGATGGAAGTCAGGTGTAGGCCCTTGATTTGCTTGAAAGTTTTGTTTTGTTTTCTATACAAAAACTACTTGAAGCTGGTGTGGAGGGTTAAGAGTTCATTGGAATAGCAATAGGACGATTGCCAGGTGGTTCTCCTGACTTGTTTCTAAGGAGAGTTCCCTTTGGAAGGAATCAAAATATATTAATCTTTTCAAGAGCAGCTCCTCAAAACAAAATATGTTTGCTGACTCTGTGCCTCCTTTCTCCTCGGAGAAAGGCAACTTGAGCCTTTGAACCCACTGTCACAAAAAGCACATCAATTTAAAAACCCAGCCCACCCGCTTCCTGGCAGCAAGTCCCCAGCACTCCCTTTATACCTGCTGTCACCTGGCTCCCATATAATGTGATCGTCTTCCTCACCAGCTTCCTTCCCTGGATGCAGAGCCATCAGACTGCTCAACACAGTGCAGGATGACCCTGAGTCTCTCTTAAGCACTCAACACACACCAAGCAATGTCATGTCCAGTAGGCAGGGCGAGCTGTGAGGCCATTCAAATGTTTTTATAAGTGCGTGATACCAGAAGTCATTTGTTAAAATGTGTTTTGGTCGTGAGAATGGGTTTTGCTTTGCTTTGCTTTGTTTTAAAGGAAAGGTGCAGGCAAGATGAAGACAAGTAGACAGGCAGGCAGAAGAGAGGAGGAAGAAGCATTTTCTTTTTTTCAGTTAGCTGTTCACACTGATTGTTCTCCCTGGCCCGGGACTCAAACCCAGAGGTGTGTTGCAGTGCACTCCTTCAGTGGCTGAGCTGACTGCTCCTCCAGCCACACCAAGAGTGTTTTGTTTTTGGTTTTTTAATGTATGATACTTTATAGTTCCCAGGGGGAGAATTAACGGTTGACCTGCAGTTGTCTTCACTGACAGTTCTCAGTGAGGCTCAGTTCCCAGGGGTTACTGCCATGGGTCTGCCTCGCGACAGGGCACTTGTACAAAGTTTTGTGGTTCGTGTGTTTCAGTGTTTGCCTCTTGAAACAAAATGTGAGATACAGAGGTCAATCATGGGGCCTAACACTGTCTGTTATTGTCCTAACCATCTGGAGAACAGTGCCCCTATGAGAACATGACCTAAGGAGGCTCACGTTCCAGTTCTTGCTGTCCAGTTGCCCTCTGCCCTCACTCGGAACCAGCATGTGCAGACCCCTGTGCCTCCCTCATTCCATGTCCTCCTGTGCCCCAACCAGAGCCTTAAAGCTGTCAGACTCCTCTCCCACCCTATTCTCCCATCTAGGCAGTCAGATTTCCTGCTGGCTTTATCTCCTAAATAACCCATATCTTCAGTATTATTCCTTGGCTCTGAATCATCATCTTTGGTCTCCCCACTCTCGTTTGGCCTCCTTCCACCCATCCTCTACTCTTCGGTGATCCTTCTAAAACCTAAGTATGGCCATCCAGTGCCAGTTCACACCCTGGTTTTCTAGCATCCTGTCCTCATTTAGCCAGTTACCTAGTTGACATCTCTTATGTGCCAGCAACAAATCTGCACATAATTAAAATATGACAAGTGATAGAAAGCGAGCAGGTGGCTGCTTTGGAGCAGGGAGCTGGGTAAAGCTCCCTGGACCCTCAGATGGAGTGGTCTAAAGAGCCCACCTTAGAGAGCAGAGCATTTTAGCAGAGGATACCGGGGCTGTAAGGAGGGAGCCAGCTTGGTGGATTTGCAAAACAGAAAGCCTGCCAGTGTGGTAAGCAGCGGTGGGTAAGGGAAGAGGGTGGTGCAGAGGTTGACAGGAGCTGATTCCTCTGCCCGTGAGGGTAGGAGAGGACCCAGCAACTGTGCGAACACGATGCCATGTTTTGAGATTGGAAAGCCTGGAGGAGGCACAGGTTTGGTGGAAAATAATCAGAAGGTGTATTATGTTCTTATTAAGTCTAAGTGAAGTATGACCAGTTCAGCATGGAGAAAGTTCTGGTGGCTGTTTCTTGCAGCTAAGAGCAGCTTTTGCTTAACTTAGGTCAGCACTTGTGTAAGTGCTACGAGGACGTGAGGTCCGTGGAAGCACCAAGAAGCTGCACCTAAGCTGCGGGGAAAGGTCAGTCCGTCAGTTTTTGGAGGCCTTGACCTGTTCATTCATGGAGCCCATGCTGATAGATCAAGGTGAAGTGGGGAATTTGAAGACTTCGTGACAGTGAAATAGGCATGCGTGAAGATGCACACTTTTCCTTTTTCCCGCGCCCTCCTACCATGCCTCTGAAACTCCACCTGCCAGAGCACACTCAGTTCTCCACTCCAAAGAGCCCTTCACCCGACTCTTACTACCTCCACTCCAGGTGCTCGCAGGTGCATGTGTACGGTCCTTAGTCTTCAGCACACTCAGCGTGGGCCAGGTATGCTCCAGGAGGAGACTCCTACTCTTCCTCTGTGACACGACAGGCCTGCTTGTCTGCTAGCACCCACCACAGAGCCTGAGGAGCACTGTTAAGACTGATGTCTACTCATTATTGACGTCCTTTGCTCATTAAAGGCAGCCCCCTCCAAGGGTGTTTCCTCTCCAGCAAGGAAATTTCCTGGATTGCTGTTCCAGCAGTCTGTTCTCCCAGAACCTTCCCACTTCCCCCTTTTTTGAAAAAAGACGTTCTATTTGAGATTAAATGGGTTGACGTCAATATCAGGTTCTTGTTGCTGAATTCTAGAAACCTACATTCAGGACCTCCACGTTAGCTCTAGGAACCCCAGGACATGATCCAGACACACACCAGCCCTCAGGTTCTGAAGCCACCACCAAGCACCAGTTATCTTTAGCACCTTATCTGACTTGGGATTCTGAAATTCCTTTGTTGGCTTCATCTTTTGAGAATTATTTATTAGAAGACACTAGAAGAGACTGTTAGCAAGAAGTGATGATTACAGAATTTTGTAGATTTGGTTTATCCTTTTTCCATATATTATAGGAATTGGTTTCTTGGAAAATTGTAATGGTAGACAAGTCACTTAGCCTCTCTGAGCCCAGTTTCTTGACCTGTGAAATGGAGATAGTAACTGGACTACTCCATTAGAATGTTTAGTAAGCAGTTGACATTTAAAAACCAAAGGTGGTACAGGTGAGGGGTGTTGAATTTAAGAGTACCCATGTGGCTCAGGTAACTGAGGTACAGAGATAGAAAGTCTAAGGACCCAAGTTCTGAGATGCGGGGTGGGAATGGTGGGGAGGCCCCCCTAAAAAGATTTCTAATCTTGATCGTATTTACCAAAGTCTCCATTTTCTTCATCATTTGAAGTGAGGATGGAACTCTTGCTGAGTATCTTTCTACTCAAGGAATAATAATCTAAAACAAAGTGTTCATATTCATTGATGGAGCCAATAGTTACTAAATTTTCTGGGGATACAAAACATCTGGGATTCTTCTAGTTAGTGTCATGTTGATATGTGCCTCAGATGATGACTAGTGCAGGTAACAGACTAAAATCAAGTCTGAAATTTCTGTTTTTAACTAGTCACTTAAAGCTAGATTGTAAACTTGTCAGCTCACGTTGGTACCCGAAGTCTTTATCTAGGTTTGGACCAAGTGTTTCCTCCTGGTGCAAGGTTTCTGGAACAAAAAGGCCTAGAGGGTAAAAGGCATGACTGTGAGAATGGACTGACCTGAAATGTCCTGGGAGCTGTCTCACACATTATCACCTCATTAAGTGGCCCCATAAAGCCTGGCCAAGAGGGTTGGCGGGGTCTGGCTGGCCGGCATTAGGGTGTGGGGACCAGTGACTCTGTGAACAGTGCACTGACAGTGGCTTGGTTATGCCCAGATAGCCGGGTTTGTAATGCTCCTTTCTGCTGGAACTCTCCCTGTGTGAAAGTGCTTCTGCTTTCTGTCCCTTTGCCAGCTGCCCCTGCCCTTGAAAGACTTGCCACTTCCAGGAACAGAGTTGCTTGTTCAGTGGAGGGCTGCTGAAGTGGAGTTAGATCCAGGCCAGGACAGTTGAACCCCATGCTGGTAGGAAGAGGGGGCTGTGCAGATCAGGAAGGGACCCCAGAGCCAAGTATTTGGATCACCTTCTAGTAAACTTTATACAGATTTGAAATCTTGTTAAAGGAGGCCTATTGTCGCAGTTACCAAAATCATAAACTTCATGTGGTGCCTTGTGAATTAGCCTCTTCCAGTGACGATCTTTCTGGAAGCACAGACCTAACTCCTGGGTAGGATGAGCCATGGAGAGAAGCAGGATTATACCAAGGGTCACTTTCCTGTCAGGTAATCTCTTTGTAAAAGATGGTTTTTTTAGAACCAGGAGCATAAAAGGTAATCGTTTCTTTTAATAAGCCAGAGCATTGTTTGAGCACAGAGTAAAATAAAAATAAGCTAGTGCAGTAGTCTTGTGCAACGTAAGTTCCAGTGTTTTAAACTCTGTGAGCATCATTCTTTAGACTTGGGGTTGGGGGGCTGTTCTTTCTTCTCATAGGGCTGCCTCAGGCTCCTGCTCCTGCTGGGTTCCGCCTTTTCTCAGGGTCCACTGCTGTTCAGAAGAAACTTACTAATTACTGCCTTCAACCTCCCAGACTGAGCCCCTCCTTTCTACCCCTCCTTCCTAACTTCTTAAAGGGCTCAAATCTCTTTTCTTCTTACCATGTAGAAAGCCCCGTAGATGAAATATGTAATATTTTCAGCATACCAGTAATTGTAAAAGAAATCCTCTCGTTAGATTTTACTGGTGTGTGTGTGTATCCGTGGGTGACACAGAATGCAAACTGTGTTCTATCAAAAACCAAAGATAGGTTAGCCTCAAGGAAGCATCATTAGTGAAACTTCTGTTGACTTTTTGATTAAGTGGAGTTTGGAGAATGTGGATTAACATGACAATAGATATTTTGTGCAAGCTAAAAGGACAATGAAATCAAAGCTGCCTTTTACTTGACACTTTAATATGGGGGGAGGGGTATGAAGACTTTTTAACATAAATTGTATCAAGTGGATGCATTTTATTTGGAAATTGCTATCTATTGCTTTGTTGTACCTCCAGTGATTTACTGGTCAACCTGAAGACTGTAACCCTAGGAGAATGAGAGTTAGGGAATTATAGATGGAACATTTAAAATCCACAGTGAGTGACCAGAGTCAATACCCACCACACCTGCAGTGAGTTTGTCGCACCTGTGATTTTAAACTTCCAACTTTGTGGCCCCTTGGTAGGAGTAAATGTGAGTACTAGTACCTGTTTAGAGAACATTACCATCTAAGTGTCCATATTAAAACATAATTGAATAAAGAGCATTAAATACTGTAATCGTTAAAAAATGCTCTAATATATAGATTAATATTCACAACAAATGCATGTAAGTGGCAACATTGCTGGGTTTGCTTTAACACTGGTGGGTTCTAAAAGTTTGCTTCTCGTAGATATCTGCTGCTCAGCTTCCTGTGGCCTCGAGACTAGCCATTCCTTGTGAATGCTGCTGGGAAGTTTTTCCTTCTGTTTTCCTATAGGTTATCTTAGGGAATACCCTACGGGTCATTTTGAAAAATACTCTTCCTTCATTGTGAAGCCGGTTTGGTTGGGGCGAGGGTGTTGTTGGTTTGGGGACCTCATCAATTTCCTTCAGATTCTCCACTCCCTTTTTCCCCATCTGTGTAGTGTCCCCATTTTACTGTTGAGAAAATGGAGGCTTAACTAAATGAAGTGGCCCAAGCTCATAAAGTGAGCAAGAGGTAGGGCCAGGAGTTGGTTTCCTGTCTCCATACCTCTCTCTGTTCCATTCCATTCCAGCTTTCTCTCCATTTTTCTAATTTTGTGTCTGACTCTTTCTAAACTGCTTATATTTGAACCAAGAAAAAGATTCCTCACTAAACAGAGAAGCAAGGCAGATACCAGATAAGTCAGTAAATTACCTGCAATATGCCTCTACCTGAATTCCCCCCCCCCCCCCCCCCCCCAGCCTGACACTTAAAGATAAACAAGAAAATGATACAGCAAAAAACTTACTAGCGGAGTTTTTTATGTTTCGTTTGGTTTTGTTTTTTAAGAGAAAGGATACAGGGAGGAATGGAGGCAGGCAGAGAGAGAAGGAAGAAGCATTTCCATGAAGTCATTTAGTCGTCATTCTGGTTGTCATTGTCTCTGCACCCACAGGCTTCACACCCAGGCCATCAGGGCATGACAGGAGATTGTTTCTTTTCTAAGTTTTGTTTTGATTTGGTTTTTGGTTTAATTTTTGGTTTTTGTTTTAAAGGAAACGTACAGGAAGGAGTGAAGGCAAGTAGGCAGGCAAGAAGAGCGGGGTTTATTTTGAGTTACTCATGTTGGTTGTTCCTCCCTAGCTCCAGTTCTTGACCCCGGGCCCTTGGGATGTGTGTGGGATGGCTCCCAGGGTCTACTGGGCTGCTAGGCCACCAGGGTGCACTTGTTTTTTGTTTTTGTTTTTTAAAGGAAAGATGCAGGGAGAAATGCAGGTGAGCAGAAGCAGACAGGAAGAGAGAGGAGGAGGAGGAAGGACTGTATTTATTTTT
>RJWH01004544.1:47698-103637 GCA_004363575.1 Solenodon paradoxus | reverse complement strand
CGGGCTGTGAAATAACCTGTCTGGGGTCATGATTAGCTCTCAGGGCTAGGATTTGAACTCAGGTCTCCTAATTCTATGGTCCTTCTTCTGCCTTCCAGCTGCTTCCTGAGCCCCTTTCCTGGATTGTTCAAGCAAAACAAGCCAGCATCCTGCTCCGTGAGAGGGAAAGGGTTGTGTGGGGACTGACTCACTGAGGTTGGATGTCCCCTTTGGTGGATCTCACCAGGCCACCCCCACCCTCCGTTTCCTTTTGTGGAGACACAGATCAGAGACTTTCGCTTCTGTATAAACTCACTTTGTGACCCTGGGTGAATCATTTCCCTCTCTGTGTGTCAGTTTCCTCAGTATAAGATAGACGCGTTGGAATTCAGTGGATCTCAAATCTGTTTGTGCATCAGAATCACCCAGGGAATTTTTTTTTGAAAACTCTATTGAGACCTGTTTTGCGTATCATACAATTCACTCATTTCAACTGTATAATTCAGTGATTTCAGTAATTTACCAACTTGTGCATCAGAACTATAAATCATTTTAGATCATTTTATTATTCTAATAATATTTCTTGGGCCTGTGATAATCCCCATCTCACTCCCTAAACCAGCATCCAGTAATTTCTGTACTTTGCTTTGCTATAGATTTGCTTTTTCTGGAGATTTCATGTAAATATAATTATATATATGCTCTCTTACACCTGACTTCTGTTACCTAATGTAATATGTTTGAGGTTCCTTTATATTCAGTGTTATGAGCAATTTGTTCCTTGTTTTGTTCCACTTATTCCATTATATAGATACGCCACATTAATCTATCAATTCATGGCTATTTGGTTTAGTTGATGGATGTGGCAAACAGTAAATATACAATGTTGCAAAAACAATCATATACAAGTTTTTATGGGCATGTATGTTTCCATTTTTCTTGCTGGATCAGATACTATGTTTAACTTTTTAGGAAACTACCAAACTGTTTGCCAAAATGACACTTTCATTTTACACTCCCATCAGTGATACATAAAGGTTCTCCTGGGGACCACTTAAAAATTCTCCATTTCTGAGCCCTCCTCCCCAAAGATCTGGAGTGGGGCCCAGGAATTTGCATTTAACAAGCTTCCCAGGTGATTCAGAGACATCTGGTTGATGGCTGTGTGTTTATTCCTACTGAGACCAGGTGACTCCCAAAGTCTCCCTGAGGCCAGTTATCTGCATTAGTTTGTGCCTCTCAGATAGTAATGCATATTTCCCGCCAAGTCTTTCTTGGTATTTGTCTTTGGGTAACAGAAACAGTTGTGCAGAGCAGTACTTAGGGAGTTAGCCAGGCAGCAGGCATAAATCTGCGCAGCACCTGTCCTACATTAACCTCAACACAGGCCAAGGCTTTGTGTCCCTGGCTTCATAGACATAAAGTTTTATCACAGGTTTTTATGTGTTATCACACTGTAAAAGCACCATAAAAGTGAGGGTCCCGTTTTCAGTGTGTCTATTCCTTTCAATCAGAATCTTGGTTGCCGCCATTTTGTTAACTTACTGAGAAGCCTCATCCCAACCTTGTTCTTTATTAGCTGCCACTAATTTCTTATGGCTCTTAGCCTCTAGTTCCTTAGCTGCGCAATGAAATTAGTAATAACTATCACATTGTTTTATGAGGATTAAATGAGATCATATATAAAATTAGGATGTAGTGTTCTTTTTTTCCCATTTTGGCACTTCCCTTGTACCTTCTGCCATTACTATACCTATTTTCATGTGCTTGCTGGTCATCTGTATATCTTTCATTATTTTTAAAATGTATTTTCTTATAATAAGAACACTTTATAGGAGATCTATTCTCAAAAGATTTTTAAGTGTACAATACAATACCGTTAATTATACAATGTTGTGCAGCAGAGCTCTAGAACTTAATCATCTTGCATAATTGATACTTTCTGCTCATTAGCAACTCCCCAAATCACCCCAATCCCAGCTCCTGAAAACCACCATTCTGTTCTCTGGTTCTATGTGCAGTGCTTATTCTTCTCAACCTGGCTGCTTTCAGTCAGCGCAATGTTTTCAGAGTTCATTGGGTTACCATATATTGCAGGATTTCCTTCTTTAAAGCTGAGTAATATTCCATTGTATGTATGTATATACCACATTTTCTGTACTTACCTATCAACATTTAGACTCCTTCTACATCTTGGCTCTTATGAATAGGGCTGCAAGAATATGAGTGTGAATGTCTCTTCCTGGAGATCCTGATTTTAATTCCTTTAGATATGTACCTGGAAGTAGGATTGCTGGATCATGGGATAGTTTTTTTTTTAGTTGTTTTAGGAAACTCCATACTGTTTTATGTTGTATCCTGCAACTTTACTAAGTTTATTAGCTCTAAATATTTCATGGAGCCTTTCAGGTTTGCCATATACGAGATCATGCTATTTGCTAACAGGGACAACTTTAAATCTTTCTTTCCCATTAGGATGCCTTTTATTTCTTTTTCTTACCTAATTGTCAAGTTAGGACTTTCAGTACCATGTTTAACAGAACTGCGAAAGTGAGCATCTTTGCCTTATTCCTGATCTTAGAGGAAAGGTTTTTAACTTTCCACCATTGAGTATCATTTTAACTGTGGGATTTTCATCTATGACCCTTATCATACTGAGGTATCCCTCCTATTCCTAGTCTGTTAATAGTTGTTATCCTGAAAGGGCATTGAATCTTATGATGCTCTCTCTGCATCTATTGCCATGATCATGTAATTTCCTCCTTTATTCTGTTAATATGTATCACATAAATTGATTTTCATGTGGTCAACTATCCTTATTTCTCAAGAATAGATCCCCTTTAAGTTATGATCTATAATCCTTTTTATATTGCTGGAACTCGAAGCCCTGGATAGAACACTTGTCTCTTGATATCAGGTTTAGTGATCGTCTTTCTTCCCAGGCCCTTCTGTCTCCTGAGAACACTGAGGACATCGAGCTCAGACAAATGCAGATTTGATTCTCATTCAGGCCCATGCTGTGTGGCCCTGCGTGCATTTCTTCAATGCCATGAGCCTCAGATTCATCTGTGAAACAGGAATAGCAGTGCTGACTTTTAGGATTAGTACTTAAATTGAAGGAGATAAGGAATGAAAACCGTAGCACAGTGCCTGACACAAGTGCTGGATTTCTTTAAAAGCCTCCAATGTCCATTAAAAATGCCTCTCATTGTGGCATGTCTTCTTAGGGAAGCTTCAACCTGGGGACCTGCTGTCTTGGTGCCAGGCGTCTCATCCTCCCTCCCATCGTCCAGCCTGCTGTGCTCAGATTCTGCCCCCGCCCTTTGTGAGTGTCTGGTCTGAGTCTTGCTTCACCGCTGAAGGGCTGAGAAACACACACCCATCACTAAAAGAAGAGATAGGGGGCTGGGTGACTGATGGAACAGTTCTCAACGTTTTCATTGTTTAGAGGTTTATACAATTCAGGTTTTATAGTTTTTCTTTCAAATGCTTTTTCTTGGTTGAGAGGCAAGCTAAGGATAATGAGTGCGTTGATACTTTTCAGATATTTGTCCTGCACTATTTAGAGAAATTGGAGACCACTGTGGGCAACAGCTCCTTTGTTGTTCTGGGGATCTTGTCACCAGCCCCGCACTGCACACCTCACCAAGCAAAATAACAACCACGCTCCTGGCAGGAACTGCCCATCAAGAAGCATTTCCTCTCTCCTTCCCTCCCTCTCTCCCTCCCTCTCTCCCTTCCTCTCTCTCTCTCTCTTTTCCTTATATCTGACATCCTGCCAGCTTTCTGGCAGGCACTGGAAGAGACCTTGACCTCTTAGAAAGTAAGTTCTGTGGAGAATTGTGACCAAGGAGCTGGGTTTGGGGATGCTCTCTGGACCCAGAAAGCCTTAAACTAGTGGATTTAAGTCTCACACCTACAGGGGATAAGAAATTGAATTTTTCATGCATGACCCAAGAGGGACTGGTTCCAGAACACCCATGGATATCAAAATCTGGGGTGCTCAGATTCCCTCTATGAGCATCCCTTACGTCAAATGACATAGCACTGGCGTGTAACCAGTGCAGGTGCCCCATATAATTAAATTGCCTCTAGGGTAACTATGATACCTTGTATAATTTGAATGCTCTGTAAATAGCTGTCATACGGTATTATTTAGGGAATAATGACAAAGGAAAAAGTAGTCTGTGCATGTTCAGTACATACACACCATGGTAGTTATAACTTCATTTTATATCTGTGCTTGAATTCATGAGTACAGAATCCATGGATATAAAGGGCCAAATTTATGTACCTTTTGGTATCTTTTTCTGATCTGTTGGATTGTAGTCTGGAACATCCTGCTAAATTATCACCCTTATTGTACAATGACAACCAAGTTTGCAGAGAAGGGAGTTTTCCTCTGTAAATGTGTTTCCTCCAAATAACTAGCAAAATCAGGCTTTTTCTTAAATCATCTACTCTGTCCTTGAGGATGCACCACTTCTCTGTTTCATATTTTCTTTCAGAAACGAATTGAACTAGCAGAAGGACATAAACAGCACATGCACTGGTAATCAGAGTAGTCTTTAAGATGAGACCCTTTCGTCTGAGGGGGCTTTCAGAGCTGCAGAGGCGAGGCCAGGAAAGTGGATTGTATAGATTAATGCACATTGTTAGAGATTGGCTTAGTGGTTACTTCTGTACCAGATGCTGTCTTCGTAGAAGTTTCTCATCATATTTTTCACTAAATCACTCAGTGCCTCTTCTGGGCAGAATTCAACCTTTTAAACCCCTAAGAATTATCGTTCCATTAACTTACCCGTAAAGATGCTTGTATAAGAGTTAAAAACTAGCAATGAAAATCTAGAGGACATAATGTGTTCTTTCTGATTGCTTTGTTTCTTTTAATTTTTCGTGTGATCTCTGGTGGTAGAACAGTATAAGAGAACTCCATGAAGTTCAAAATTAAGAAGTCACAAGTCAGATGATCAAGCAAATGGATTGTAATGGTAAGTTCTAAGAGAGTTCTCAGCATCAGAGTGCCTTGATAAACATCTTTGAAATGAGTTGACTCTCAGCTTTTGGAATCAGCACCAAGGCAGCCTCTTTGCTCTGAATCTTTTTGTCTAAAATAATATCTGTTTAATTGGACAAGTCTCTTTTAGCACATAAGAATTTGCTAAAGGAGAAGGTAAGATCTGGACAGAGCTTGTTTTATTTAAAATAATTTGTGGTATGCCCTGGTGGAGTAGCAGTTGGGTCAGCTGCCTCTAAAGGAGTGCAGGTCACACACCCCTGGGTTTGAGTCCTGGATCTGGAGGGAAACAACCAGTGTGAACAACTAAAAAAAAAAAATAATAATAAAGTGCTTCTTTCTCCTCTTTCTTCCTGCCTTCCAGCCTACTCACCTTCATTCATTCCTGCTGGTACCTTTCCTTTCAAAATAAAATAAAATGATTTGTGCCTTTGCTGCAAGACAAGGTAAACTTCTCTGCCACGTGGTCATTTTTCTCCTAATTCACTAAACATGTTCTTTCATTAAAGGCTGGAGTTTTAATTGTTTGTATATTTTTAAACAAAATTAGGGACTAACGGCAAAAGAGAAAAAATTAGCTCTGCTTCCATTACTCAGAAATAGTAGCTATTATTATTTGGTTGTATATGTTATTTAATTTTTTAGCAAAAACTGGGATCATATAATGTTTCTTAGTCTATCTTTCTTGACTTAAAAATACATTTAAAAGAGCTTTTAGGCCAACAAGGAGTGACCAAGATAATTTATTTTAGTGTTCCAAGTATCTTATTTAATGGATAGATCATAAAACATTTTATTAATCACCTGCTGATGATTCTCTAGATTGTTAATAGGATATTACTATTTAAAGCAATGCTTCAGAAATATCTTTGAACACCTTTGAATCTGTGTGTTTTGGGCATAAGTGTTCCTTTCTATCTTTGCTGTTTCAGAAGATGGCATCTCAATTTCTTTGGATCATCTTTCTTGTCTTTTTGTTTTTCTGAATTGTCTGTTAGTGAGTTTTCTAATTACAGCTTCTCTATAGATTTTTATAAACCTTTCATTTACCCTCAAAAGCTTGGTTCTCTTCGAACTCCTTTACCTGGCTCTGAACTCTGGACCAGAGGTTCCTGGAACCTTGGAATCCATTTCCTGAGAATGTTTAAAACTGCTGGCGCCTGACTCCCCGTCTCAGACAGTGATTTCATTAGTATGAGTGGGACCACTGCACTGTCAGATTGCTCATCATGCATGTGTGCCTGGGTGAATATTTCCTTCCAGTTTGTCCCACTTATATTTGTTTCATGATTTTACTCAGTGTCTGTATATATTTTATTGTCTTTTTAAAATTTCATATTACATGATAGGCAGTTTCCCAGGTAACTTCTTTATTTAATAACCGTAATTTCAGGAACATAATAATATCTCTTAGGTCTATAGACAGTAACTTATTTAAAATATATCCCCCAATGAATCTTTCAATTTTTGCTAGTGAAGCAGCGGGCCATAATGGATGTCAACATGACTCTGGATGTGACTTACTAACTCTGAGTGTATGACCTTGAGCAACTTACTTTGCTGCTCTTGACTTCAGTTTCTTATCTGTATAATGGGGATTATCAGCTAGTACCTGCCTCAAAGGGTTGCTGTGATGCTTAAGTGAGTAAACATATATAAATATGTTATACAATGTTTGTGAGTAATAAATTCCATAAAACATTCCTGAGAATAGCTCTTACTGTATGATATATTATTTAATTTTTAATATTTGTATTTCATTATAAGATATGTATTTTATTTTATCCTGCCTATCCCAACTTAATGGATTATATACAGATAGATGTTGATTTATGGTGATGCACATGTGTAATCTATATAGTGTTGTGATAGACTGTCCCTTCAATAAAATTAAAAAAGTATTTTAGTTCCCATGTGATAGGTTTTAATATCTGAAAGATCTACATCCCTTTTACTGTTCTGTTTTTTCCAAAATCTCCTTGTTTTATGCCATCCATTTTCCAGATAAACATTGAAGCGATTCCTGTGCTTTCTTTTGAGGAGCAATTTAATATCTCTTTTATAACAAATCGCCCTGAGATACTTGCAGCCTCCTCCAGTAGCTGGAGATGCAAGTTGCAACTCAGAGTTTCTCATTTGCCTACACGTGCTTCAACTTAGCGGAATTTGTCTTCTGCTGTAAATTTGTCTTCTGCCGTGCTGAGAAGTAACTGACTTCTCTTCCATCCAGTGCAACATGTGGGGAAGGGAGGGAATTATGGTCAGTCTTCGGAGTCATGGCTTTGGAAAGAGGGGGTATCTTTTAACCCCTCATGCAGGAAGAGCTTGTCTGACCTCTGCTGCCTGCTGCCATCCTGATCTATCACAGCAACAAAGGATGCTCTCATTCTGTGGTCAGAAACTGGAGGTTCTGTTCATGGGAGCAAGGTTAGGCTTGGCTTATGTGGGCACCTAAGAAGACTGAGATTTCAAGTAGTAGGTTCAACCCCAGAACATACAAGTAGAGTCAAACCCCACATAAAAGGAGAGTTTCCAAGTGTTACCATCTCGAGTCATTTTTCCCAGGGCATTGTTTTTAATCCTTGTTTGGTAGGATTCCAGGAGCCTGGGATTAAACAGAAATTCTCTCACCCCAGCTTGGAAAGAATACCAGAAGTAGAGGAAGGTGGGGGTGGGTGGTGTGGAACTGAGACCCAAATAGAGAAGCCATAGTCTGCTGAGTCCAAGAAGGAAGGCCCATGGGCCACCAGAACCAAAGGGGAGAGAAGCAGGCACTGAAGTGAGGGTATGTGCTGGAAATACCAGCCCTGGGGAGATGAGAAGAGCAGGGCCCTCACATCTCCTCCCACAGAGGGACTCTGGGTGGCTGCTTGGATCAGGCCCATCGCTGGCTTGGTACATGAGGTGAGACCATGCCACCTGCAAAAGCACCTGCTGACATTTAAGGTTCAGGTGGGATGGTTTGGAGTTGTGGGGGTGTCCAGAGGGAGTGCACCTAGGTAGGAAGTAATGAAGAGTCTGCCTACTGTTTCCAGACACACTCCTATTCACACTTAACACCACAGGTATATCCCTTCTCTGAGCCAGTGGGAAGCCAGCTTGACTAGTAGAAAGTGGCCCGTGATGTCTGTCATTCACTTCCCCTCAGCTGGCTGACAGCATGTCCATTCCCCCTTCTTTTTACACCATGCTGCTCAAGCTGCTGTGCCTTCTGGCTCCTCATTCAGCCCCACACCCCCATCCTGCATTGTGTAAGAGGCTCAGGAGGACACCCTGCTCTTGGAGAACATTGCCTGCAGTTCCAGGTCTGCTCATCCCTGAAGTAAGTCTGTGTGTGAGAGAGTTTTGTACCTCTTCTCACTTTAGCTGTTCTGATTCTTAACTCCCTCACCCAAGAGGAGACTCTGATGGGCCAGTTCTGGGAGAAACACTGGAAAATATATTTATAAAAGCTCCCCCAGGGATTCTAGCAGTCAGCACAGCTGCTGTCACTAGCACTGGGCACCCATGCCTCCTCTGTCTCAGTCGGGACCATGGCTGAACGTCAGGCAGAGCCTCCATAGAGAAGACTCAGGTCAGGGCACTGTAGGGCAAGAAGTGGGCTGTCAGTTTGGACTAAAGTTTTACAGATCTCTGACAGACATTGTTGTCTTCTTTGGCTTAAGAGGGAATAAGGAGGCAAATGATAAATAGCCTCTAAAGTTGTAAAGAATAATGTGATATGAGCTGACTTATAAATAGTTGCATAAATCCACACGTCTGTGAGGGTAACTGATTTACAAACCAGTTCTATGGATAAAACAATACATTTAAATCAAAGTTTCTGTTTGGTTTTTTGGTAGGAACAACTAAGACTGTGGACCTGATATAAATGGTCTTGAATGTGTTGCCTCTTCTACTGTCTTCCATTTTAGGGTTTTGTATGGATTCTATTGATGCTCCTGCTCTGGAGTCTTCCATTTAGTGCCATTTGTCTGGATGACACTTCTTCATTGGCCTGGGGTCTTCCAGGAGGATACTGTGCTCGTATTCTAAGTGGTTGGTACTCACCTGACGTTAGTGGCTCTGTCATGGCGGCTCTGTCCTGGTCTCTGTGAGGAGTGTTTACCTAGAGAGCTCTTCTAGGCAGCTGCAGGTCCTTGAGCACTCACTGGAGGTGAGGTCCCCATACTCCTCTGAGTTGTTTCTCACACTAGAAACCTAGGGCTGCTCCACTTGGATTCACAAAGACCCCTGTACCTTGACTCAGAGCAGCCTTCTTTGTTTCCTGTTTCCCTGGGTAAAAGCAGAGCTGGCCATTCCATCTGTGGGAAGGATGCCTCCCCAGGTGGCCCAGCTCATCCCAGAAACCACCCAGGAGGTGAATTTGCTCTGGGAGACAACCCAGAAAGGACTGTGACACAGAGGCCAGGACCTCTGTCTGGGTGAATGGTGAGAAAGCCTGCTCTATCTGGATGAGCAGTGAGGCCTCTGCTTCCCACCAGGCGAGCAGTGAAGAGAAAAGAGGGAGCCTGGTGCTCCTCTCAGAGGTCAGATGATGCCTTGGTGTTTGTTGATTCATACCCTACACCCTCCTGGATGGAGTTCAAGAGCATTACTTATGAACCTCAAAACTATTTTCTGAGAACTCAGGTGCTGATAAGTAGGAAGTTGCCTAAAAGAGATATCCAGTGTTCTCCAACCTTGCCTATGTTAAGTGTTCTCTGTAAGAGATCTCTGCTAAAAAGAAGTAACCACAATGCATATTTCCCCCATCTCAGATAATTAATCTCCCTAACAGACTTGTGGATTTATACAAAAAGAGTGGTAGTATATAAAAGATCATTAATCATCCTGGCATCATGATCTCATCTTGTTATGAAATAAATATGCGTACTAAATGGATCCATATGCTATCAAAAACATGTATCCAAGGAAGACTGTTTTCTTTCCTTGGCCCCAGGCAATAAACACACGCGCTTGTTTGTAACACCTCTTTTCCATCAGTCTCTAGTGATTCTACACATATTCTTTTAACCTCCTTTCCCAACCTTTCTGCTGCTGGTGAGAGGTTGGTAAGTATTTTTCTGATAAGCATTTGGGGGAAAACCTGAAGGCAGTAGAAGACTTCCCCATGACCTGGAGCAGATGGGTGTAAGGGAAATGAAAATCACGTGGTCAGCCACCTCCACCAACCTGGGACAGACTTCTCTATTCCCGCTCAAAGCGTTGAAGTACAAATTCCAGTCTAAAACATTACCAGTCCTTCGAGGACATATTTGAGGCTCAGAGGACCCCCTGCAATCTGCTGTGTAAAGACAGAATGATAGAAAGATGGAGACACAATCAATTACCAAGCAAGGTCAGCTTCTTGATGAGTGTGTGCTGAGTTCCCAAGACCACCCCCAGGAGTTGGCTGCAGGACTAGAAACAGAGGAGGCTCATTAATGAAAGAGGATGGAGTTGCTGGTGAGTTGAGGAAAACGATTAACATGCGTTCTGAACCAAACGTATAAGGGTTCCTATCTTGTGACCTTCAAAATTACTCTACCTCTCTTAATTCTTTTTGTTGTTAATTCTGAGTTACTGGGAGGATTAAGGAGGCTATTATTACAAACTCATTCAAAACAGGTATGAACCTAAGGTGTGGTACTGTTATTAACAAGATTACCACAGCTGGAGAATGAGATTGTCCAGGACAAGAAGATGAGTAATGGAAATGCTATTCAATAGCACAGCAGTGCTTACGAGTATCACTCACCTGGGGCCTGCCCTACTGGGAAAGCCTCCCCTCCAGGCCATTTCCAGCCTATCCTTCTGGAGGCTAGCAGACCACTCCCATCATTCCAAGTGTCCCAGGTTCTCTGGGTCCTGGAGTTGGTCAGGTAGCCACAACGCCACAGTCTGAATGCCTGGATTGCATCCTTCCCATTAAGAAGGGAGAAGGTGATGGTACCTACTTTCTCCCTCAAGCAGTGTAGAAGAGCTTGAGTCTTAAAGAGAAAGGGAATTATGTACTTACTGATGTCTTCTCTTAAGGCCTGCCTTTTCCTACATCGTTCAAAGATTTGATCTCAATTTTATCTTCATAACAGCCCTCACAAGTGTGATCAGCACATCAAGGAAACTGAGGTCACACGCAAGTTTATCTTTAAAGAAAAATCTTTGCTCATTCCAGTATACCCTCCTGCTTCTCAAGTATCTTTACTAAGGAACAAAGGTAGACAGAGAAGCACACATGCCAGAAGGTTTCACAGCAACACATTTTTAAAAAAACACAGGCTTGTGCTTTGCTGAATTGGGTTCCTCTCTCACTAGCTGAACAATATTGAACTGATAGAGCAGTAGGCCTCTAAAATCCTGCTTGAACGAGAATTCTGTGGTCAAATAAAGTTGGGAGTGCTGCGCATTCTGTTCCTGTCTTGACACTTCATCGTGCAGGTTAGTATTTGTAAAGGTTCTGAGGAAGTTCTAGTGAAAAACAAAGCAGCAGTTTAAAGTTGCTTCATCCAGTTGCTTCCAAACATATTTACAGATTCCTCTGTGGTGTGAGAAACACTGCCTCTTATCCTGCACGATCTTTTTTTTTGTTGTTGAAAACACCAGTCTGAGGTACAAGTATAATTTCTTAGAGTTTTGAATTGGAAATGTTCAAGTCTGGAAGGATATTTCAGCACCACCTACACTCTTCCCCTTTATGATCTCTCTCCATTTTTCTCTAACAGCCATCCCTCAGGTTCTACTCCTGAGGACATCATATTCCTTCCAGGCTTTGGGACAGTGTTTCTCTGTTGTTTCTTGGGGACTCTCTGTGGTCTGGGCTGTGAGAGTTGGCGTTCTTAAGTGGGACCCCTTTTTCACTAGCCAGTTGTCGAGGCTGGTTCAGCAAACGTGCTCAGGTCCTCCCTTCAGTACCTTAGGTCACCATCTTGTCCTAGTTTTAGGCGCAATGGTGAGGCCGCCACGTCAGGTTCCACCTTTCCCACATAGGACTCAGTGTTAGTCTCAGTTTCTCGATCTGTGTGATTTAGTTGCCAAGTCCTTCCAGACAGGACATGCCTTCATAACCTTTAAGACTAAGTGTTTCAGGACTTCCCAAGACCACCCTCAGGCTTGATGATTTGAAATATGGGATCATAGAACTCAAGGAAGCTCATATATATGTAGTTATTTATCACAGTGAACAGATACAGGTTTAAATTAGCAAAGGGAAAAAGTGCATGGGATGAAGTCCAGGGGGAACCAGACACGAGAATCCAGGTATTGCTTTTCCAGTGCATTTGTACAGGGTTGTATTTAATTATCCCAGCATGGATGTAACAGCTCATGGGAAGTGTTGCTGACCAGGGAAGCACTTTGAGCCTTGGTGTCCAGGTCTTTATTGGGATCAGTCATGTAGGCATACAGCAGACACATGACTGAGCTCGGCTGCTCAAACTCCCTGCCCCTGAGCAAAACCACATGTTCACCGTAAATCATAGTGCTAGGATGAATTTATATGGTCACTCTTATCAGGAAAGTATCCTAAGGGCTTAGAGACTATCACACAGGAGCCTTGACAAGGGACTGGTCCTTAAGACAGGTGCTTCCAGCCCCTCAGACTATAACTGTATTGGGAGACAGGGTCTGTAGAGGGACAGTCGAATAAGATGAGGCCTTTAGGAGTTGGCCCTAATACAGTCTGCATGATGTCCTAATAAGAAAAAGTAAGATCTATAGAAGACCCATCTTACTTAGTTTTGCTTTAGATTTGTTACCTTAAGTCAACTGATTGCCAAAATAGTATATATAATAAGATTGCGTGTTTATGTGTGTGTGGGAGAGAGACTGAGAGCCAGAGCCAGAGAAAGAGGAGGAAGACCATACTCACGTAACTTTCATTGCAACATGCTGTTGTAATTCTTCTGTTATTATCAGTTGTTGCTATTAACCGCTTACTGTGCCTTATTATAGATTAAACTTTATCATAGGTATATACATACTTACGTGTATAGAAAAAAGCATTGTGTATATAGAATTCATATTCTAAGAGGTTTCAGGCACCCATCGGGGGAAATGGAACTTGTCCCCATGGGTATCGGGGGATGACTGTGCAGAGAGCAATGTCAGAGGGACCAGCATGTGAAATGGCATCAGCGGGCAGCCATGGCAGAGAGGTCTCTAGAGGAAACCTACCCTGCCCACCTTAACCTTGGAATTCTAGTCCCCAGAGCTGAGAGAAAATGAATCTCTGCTCCTGAGGGCGCCGCCCTGGACGCTGTGTTATGTCATCCCAGGCAGGCTAACTTACAGCCGCCTGTGCCGCACGCGGTCAGTGCCTCTGGCCTCAGACGCTGTCTCCTTTTCACCGCCCTCCAGCCACTCTCGTTTTTCTCTAGTTTCCCAGCAGGGCCTTTGTGCTCACTGTCCGTATTTCTTGGAATGATCTGGCCTTCCAGCCTTCCTGTGGTTCCCTCCTAGGTCATCTAGCTCTCACTTCAAACATCTCTCCCTGATCATATTACGCAGTCGATTTTCTTCATAGCACTTAGAACTCTCTGAAATGCATAGTGTCAGTTGACTTATCTACTTCAAATGAAACTCCATGAGAGTGGTGACTTCTTCATCTTGTTTTTGCCCTGCCTTTCCATTTGCTCACAATGGGGCTCAATAAATAATCACTGGAATGATTGAGTCACTGTATGATTAAGTTAGTTTTAATATGTGGATACGTTTAAATGGAAAAAAATATTGCTTTGTGGGACGTTCACCTTTTGGAGAAGTTCCTTAGGAGAATTATGGCATTTTTGAATTTTCACTGTGTCACACCTACCGTTGTTCCCAGTAGCTAACTTCTTGGCTGCTGTTCATGCAGTCTCCCTCTATCTTGGCAAATTAGTACTGACACCTGCTATCTGGTTCTCATGCCCTTATTGGTATCATATTTCCTCATGACCATCTCTTCAGCCAGATTTTTCTCTACTAGAACAAGGAATCAGGTAGCTAGAAAGAACAACACAGGCTTCAAATGACAAAATCAAATGAAAGGTATTATTTACATATCCATTGCCCTAATATAGATAACTAGGAATGTGGAAGCTTTAACTCTGGGGATTCTTTTGGCTGGAGGGTTTTGAATATAAACTTGTTGAAAGTTCTATAGCTTTTCCGAGATTTTAGAAGCATTGACCCCCAGAATGTTTCTGGGTGAGTTAGAAAGGATTGCTTTAGTCATTTAAACATAGTTCTTTTAAGGAGTTGGTTACAGAGGTTGAGATTGAATGTCTCTCTCCCTGTGGATTGGGAGCAGAGACTTGTATGCTGTTTGAAGGGTCTCTATTTGTTTTGAAAGGGTGGGCCTAGTTCTAGATGTACTTAATTGAAAGTAAAGTTGGAGCATGGAGGAAGAGCTACTTAGCAAAAGCTGGAAATATGAGAATGAAGAACAGATGGATGCCAGGAATGGCATCAGAGATAAGGGACTGCTTTAGCAGAATTGGGTGGTGTGTGACTTCAGTCAGCCAAGAACCTGTTTTGGAAGCTGATTCCCATACAGGCTGACTTTTAGACCTAAAATCTTTAGAAATGGACTTGTAAGATTTACCAGTGAATATCTACAATTATTTTTGTTCTCTGCGATCAAAGTCACTATACTGCCTAGTATAGAAAACTGTTGGTTTGTCCCTAAAGAGTTTTTATGTAAGAAAAGTGAGTAACATGAAGTCAACGAAAAAGTTACATTTTCATTGTTTTGATTCAGTTGTTGCTGCATGAGTCCCGGATCTTAGGAGACCCTTCATGACTCTAGTTAAAGGAATCCAGCCTCTGCATGAGTGGGAGATGCTGAAACTTTGTGCATCACGTTCAAATCAGCCTTTGTTTTGAAATTTCACTTCCAAGCTTCAATACTAAGGTGGATAGCTGCGTACTTTCCCAGGACATACCTTCTTCACAGGCAATTAAGGGCACTGTACCCCTATGAAAAATGTTTGCAGCAGGGAATGTATACTGCCTATTCATTGTCTTTTAATATGGCATCTTATTTTGGCTGGTTATAATTTGGGTACCCCTTGTTATCTCTGAATACATTTTCCAAGAAAAAAATTCACTGCAATAAATGACTAAATATTTACATGATTGGTCTTAGTTGGTTGGCTGTTATTTATTTATTTTGCACATCAGAACCTTACTGGGTGTCTTATGACACATCTTCATTTTGTTTTGAACAATTGCTGTTTAAACATGTTTTTTTTTTTCCTTTAAAATAATAGTCCCAGAGTTTGTATTATACGTTTTTAAAGAGTCAATAATTAGATAAGAACAAGAGATATTTTGAGAGCCTGCTGAAAATCACTGGGCCAAATTATATGTTTATACTGTCAAGGTAAAGAGAAAATAGAAATGAGACCATTGAAAAAGCTTTTGTTTAACACCTAGGCTGACAGAAATTGCCTGTGTCCTAACTGGACCTTTCTACTATACTAGTAGTGATCCTGTGAAGTTGATGAAAGAGAAATGAAAGGTGCCTGTTGATGCTGGTGCCAAATAATTTGTGGCAGCGCCTCTTTGTTTTGCTGAGTCTGCCAGGTTTGCAAGTGTAGCTTAGAAGGGGTGAGGGGGCTGTCACATGCTTTGCTGGGCTAACTGATGGTATTATATCAGCTAAAGTCATCCTCTCTTCTGAAGTCAGATTCTTTTGTGTATACCATATTCTTTTTTTCCAGTTGACTTTATTATGCAGTAAGTATTTTGATGTCAGAATAGCAGAGGGAGATGAGGTCACTACTCCAGCACTCCAAAGGGGCTGAGCCCAGCATGACAGCCTGGCTCTCCCCTGAAGAATCAGACATTAGATGCTAGTAAATTGAATCACGAGTGCTAAGTCCTAAAGAATAAGAAAAGCAATGTTGAGATGCCCTAGAAACTCATGATAGAATATCCCCACATTCTTCTCTCCAGAGGACTATATTCAGGGAAGTCAGTTATTATTCTGACTGAAGTGCAGTTATCATGATGTGTAAGGTAAACATGAGCCGTTGAGCAGGGCAAGGGTGATTCAACACAGAATGGTAATTCGGTCCTCCCTTTAACAGTTAATCATTCATTCTACTAAATTGGACTGAGGATTACACAACATAATGTATAATTACCAAGCATGACAGTTTTTAATATTACAGTTTTTTTATTAAAAGTTTGCTCAAGAAGGTACATACCTCAACATAAGAAGACCACATATCAGAAACCCACAGCCAGCATCATAGTCACTGGGGAAAAATTGAAAGCATTTCCTCCAAGGTCAGGAACAAAGCAAGGCTGTCCACTCTCACCACTGCTCTTTAACATTGTACTAGTAGTCTTAGCCAGAGCAATAAGGCAAGAAAAGGAAATAAAAGGGATCCAAATTGGAAAGAAGGAAGTAAAGCTACCATTATTTGCAGATGACATGATTATATATATCGAACACCCTAAGAAGTCTGTCAAAAACTACTGGAACTCATCAAATACAGAAAAGTGGCAGACTGCAAAATCAATGTACAAAAAATATGTTGCATTTTTCTACATAAACACACAAGAGAAAATTAAATCAGGAAAATCACACCATTTAAAATAGAAGTAAAAAGAATTAAATATCTTGGAATATATTTAACAAAGGAGGTAAAAGACTTGTACAATAAAAACTACAAGTCCTTCTTAAAAGAAATAGAGGAGGACACAAAGAGATGGAAAACCCCTGCTCATGAAAATTAAGATTATTAAAATGGTCATCTTACCTAAAGCAATATACAGATTTAATGTAACCCCCATTAAAATCCCAGGGGTTATTTCCAGGAAACAGAACAAAAAAACTTTAGATTTGATTGGAAAAACAAAAGACTCCTAATAGCCAAAGCAATTATGAGAAAAAAGAATGAACCTGGTGGGATAATACTCCCAGACATCGAGTAGTATTACAAAGAGATAGTGATCAAAACGGTGTGATACTGGAATAATAACAGAGACACAGACCAGTGGAATAGAACTGAATCACCAGAAACTGACTCACTCACATAATCTATGACAATTAATTTATGACAGTTACTCTATGACAAAGGTGCCAAAAACATATGATGGAGAAAGGAAAGTCTCTTCAATAAATGGTGTTGGGAAAACTGAGCAGCCACATGCAGAAGAATACGCTAGACCACTCTCTTAACACCATTCACAAAAATCAGCTCAAAATGATCTAGAGACATGGACATAAGACTGGAGACCATAAAGTTCTTGGAAGACAACATAGGAAAGACATTACTTGACATAACCTTAGGGAGGGAGGCCTTTGGGATTCAACTCCAGCATCAAGGGAAACAACAAGAAAAATAAACTGGAACTGCTTCAAACTACAAAGCTTCCTCATAGGCAAAGAAAACATCACAAAAACAGAAAAACAGCCTACTAATTGGGAATGTAAGGTTTTTCTGGGCTCCGCGAGGAGAAAAATTTCAGTTAGACAAAAAAGCAGAATAGTCAGGGCTTTGTTGGACTTTGCGCACCCGGGCGAAACTCCCAAGTCTGCAAAATGGGCCTGGGGAAGTCACGCGCTAGAACAAAGGGGGACCAGCTCTTAAAGCAGAGGAATTTCGCAGGCTTCCCATGTCATGCTTGGGGATTGGCCCTGTGAATCCGGGTGTGGGGGTCGCATCCCTTATTCTGATGTCATCCACCTTTTTCCCGGGCTTGGCCGCCGGGCATGCCCACTGGGCATGCCCGCTGTCCCGTCTTTCTGAGCCAGCCTAACAGGAGAAAATATTTTCATTCCATTTTGCTGACAAGGGCTTACTATCCGAAATATACAAAGAATTCATAAAACTCAATAATAGAAAAACAGGCAGTCCAAACGAAAAATGGGAAGAGGAATTGGAGAGACATTTTTCTGAAGAGAATATACAGATGGCCAACAGGCACATGAAAAGATGTTCTTACTCCAGAAATGCAAATCAAAACAACAGTGAGATATGACCTACACCTGAGAGACTGGCTATTATCCAAAAATCTGGAAACAACAGATGCTGGTGAGGATGTGGAGAAAAGGGACCATTTTTACACTGTTGGTGGGAGTGCAAATTGGTGTAATCTCTCTGGAAAACAATTTGGAGATTCCTCAAAAAGTTGGCTATGGAAATTCCATATGATCCCACCACCCCACATCTAGGTGTTTACCCAAAAGATGCAAAAACACTAATTCACAGGGACTTGTGCACCCCTATGTTTATTGCAGCCCTGGTTATAATAGCTAAGAACTGGAAATTACCTATGTGCTCAATGTCAGATGAATGGATAAAGAAGATGTGATATATATATACACAATGGAATACTACACAGCTCTTAGAAGAGATGAAATCCTGTCATTTGAATAAGTGTGGGGTGGAATTAGAGGGCATTATACTCAGTGAAATAAACCAACAGAAGAAGATAGATACCAGATGAACTCACTCATAGGTGGAACGTGACTATAAAAAAACCCCGAAGAAACATATGAAACAAAACCAGCCCTTGAGCGCTTACAATAGAACTGAGGATACGTATAGGAAATGAGATGGTGGGTGGGGGCACGGGGAGGGGGACCAGTGGTGGTGGAGCCCACTGGACATTGGTGAAGAGCACTTGGTGATTTGGTGGAGGGCAGGGTGTGTTACGCATATCTTAAGAATGGGAAAACTGCACATATGGGGAACCTACCCATTTTAATGTGTAAAATCAAAGTTACTGCACTGAAATTTTTTTAAAAGTTATGGCAAATAAAAAATGCAAAAAAAAAAAAAAAAAAGTTTCCTCCACACATTGTGAATTTGAGCAGAATGAGCCTCAGAGAGTATAATGTCAGGAGTCTCGTGTTCCTTTTCATGATCGGAAAGCCATGTTCAATAAATAGACATTCATCCCATGTATCCAGGGGTCTCTGCTCCAAGGAATTCTCTTCTTGAGACTCCATACAGACAACCCCCCTCTTGAGACTCCATACAGACAACCCCCCTAAGAATTCCTTCTTTACATTCATGAATTCCTTTTGTTAGCGAAGTCTTTCTTACCTGTTTGACAAACTGCCTTTTAGGGAGACTTCTGATTAATACTAATTTTAATATTTTTTTGCATTGATTGTACTGATTTGTGCCCAGAGAAGACTTTTTTAATAATACTATGATAATTATATTATCTAACATTTATTGAATAATTATGTCCTTCATTGTGCAAAGTACTTTACATCGATTTGTTTAATTCTCATAACAAACCTATGATATAAATATTAAAAGAAAGCTTAGAATGTTGAAATGATGGTTGCCATATAAGCAGAGTTGGTGTTTACCTAAGTTTCATTGCCCCCAAGTTTTGGGGACACACTCTGCCTTGCAATTTGGTAGCTATAAGTAAAAAGCTTATCTAGTAGCAGTGATGGTCTTTTTATGCTTTTCTTTTGTATTATTGTTATTTAAATTAGAAAAGTACAGAAAATAATAAAAGATAGTGTCATTCACTACCATTATTTAAGGCATGCTACCATTTTGTCATATTTGATACAAACTTTTAAAAATACACAAATAACTAAAATTTGCCTCATCATTTCCTCTCATTCCATAATCTCCTCAGGAGCAAATACTGTAGTGACAGCAGAAAACGTCTTTCCTTGCATGTCTTTATGGTTTATGACTTAACGAAAGTACTCAAGGAAAACATGTAGTTCTTGTCAATGTGCTTTTTAAAATGGTGTCTGTATATCACCTTTCACAACTTTCAGTTGAAATTTATCTCTAGACATGCCCTGGTCTTGGCATGTTAGATCAGTCGCCTCCGAAGGACTCAGTCATATACCCCTGGGTTCAAGTCCCAGGTCTTGAGGGGGAAACAACTAAATAAACTAAATAAGAATAGAAATAAAGTAGGGTGCTTCTTTCTCCTCTTTTTTCCTGCCTGCTTTCTCACCTTCATTCCTGCCTGCACCATTCCTTTAAAAACAGGAAAAAGAAACTTACCTGTGTCGTTCTGTGCAAATCCAATTCACTCCTGCTGTGCAATATCCCAGCAGGTAAGCACTTCACAGTTTGTTCCTGCATTGTGAGCATTTAGGCTGTTTTTATTTACTAGCCCTTGCAGGTGAGTGGAATGGGCACATACTCATCTTTTGTCTGCTATATGTATTGCAAACACCTTTTTCTAAACCAGGGATCAGCAAATTCATTTTGCAAAAGGCCGGATCCTTTTAGCATTATGGCACATCGAGTTTCTGGTGCACCTATTTGCCCTGTCAGTAGAGCATGAACCATCCAGAAACAGACGGGCATGACGGCAATCCAGTGAGACTTTACAGAAAACAGTCAGAAGGCCCATGATGGCCCATGGGTCATTGTTGACCCCTGCGCTAGATGATTGCTTGCCTTTTTGTTTATGAAAGCTTTTGTTATACTGAATTTTTCTTTCAATGTAATATTTTTTTCTTTCTTATTTGTACTTTGGTATCTTTTCCAATATATTCTTCCCTACTATTAGAGTAAATATTTTGTCCTATTTCTGTCTCTGAAAGCATTAAAGTTTTGCCTTTTACGTTTAAGTTTTCAGTCATTTGGAGTTTATTTTTGTGTGGCGTGAGCTATGAGTCTGATTTTAATTTTCCTCCTATGGCTCACTCGTCCACCTTTTATCCAGTAGTTCATCTATCCTCCACTAACTTTCCAAATTGCCTCTATCGCTGTTTAAAAAATAACTCTTAAATTCTGCAGAAACAACACTATGTTTTTACTTGCTGACTGCTATCATGATGAAGAATTAAGCCAAATTTAGAACCTTCCAGTTGGGAAAATTTTAAATATTCCTGGGAGAAACAATTTCTTAGGATCCATGCTGGAAAAGCAATATGTGATTATTTAATCTCATGATGAATATTTGTCAGGGTAGGCTCATTGCTGTAATAAATAAGCCCCAGTTTTCAGTGACTTAACACAATCAGGATGCATTCTACAGGACTTGGGGGCAATCACGGCTCATTTTTTGTTGCAGCATAAAGCAGTGTGAGACGATGGTGGGTGGGAGTGTTCCTTCCGTAGTCACCCAGGGCTTTAGTTCCTTATGCCTTAGGATCCTCTATCCCCTGGGGTCGTGGAGTCCTCCAAAGGGTTCTCAGTCATAAAGTTGTGGATGATGAAAGAGAAGGATATGGAATTTTGTGAGGCATTTCGTTTGCCAGGTTTTCAGGAAGCAGACATTGCTTCTACCCACTTTTCACAACGCAGTCAAGTCAGTTGGCTACTCCCAGCCACAAGAGATCCTGAGAAATGTAGTTCAGTTATGTGTTCAGGAAGAAGAAATGAATGAGGTGAGCCACATGTAAATGTAGGGGCCCTCCATTCAGATCCAGAAGTGATTTTTCATTAGCGCAGGAGGGTGTTTAGTGTACTCTTCCAGTTCCCTAGCACATAGCATAGTGTCTGACTTATGATAGGGGTTCAGAAAATGAGAAAGAAAGGAATAAAGGAAAGGAAAGGAGAAGGGAGGAAGGAAGAAAGGAAGGGAGGGAGAGAAAAGTGGAGGAAAGGAAGAGAAGAAGAATGGATTGATAAGAGAGTGAATGAATGAATGGGGAAGACCAAGGTTGTCCATACTTTTGTGAAATCTTTAGGCCAAACACAGGTCTGCCTTTACTGAGGGTGAGTGATGCAGAACTGTGACTCTGCAGTGACCTGGATATCATTTTGTATCTTTAAATGCAGTAAACCCCAATTGAAGCACATTACTAGAAGGGATACAGGCTCATCATCTTCCCAGTGACTGAAGGACTGAATAGAACTGAAGCTGGAACTAAAGAAGTTTAGCTGAGCAAAGTGGGCTTCCACTGGGGCATGCTGGACCCCAGGGAGCAGCAGGAAGTGACTAGAAGGTTTATATTCCAGGCACCTTAGTGGATTTCTAGGAAGATTGTGTAATGGATGCTATGGCCAGAATCTTGGGACTTTCAGATAAGATCTTGTTTCTGCCTGTTTTGGGAGAGCCCATGTTGGGAAAAGACCCAAAATACTACACTTTGTAGTAATCAGTGAGACCTAATAAAGCATCGCCAATCCTGATATGTGTGTTTTCATGTGACACAAGATAAGCCTTGGAAACTGTCTTCCAAGGTCCCTCAAAGAGAGTTGGCAGAACCCAGAGTTTTAAAAGGATTGGGTGGGATGTGAATGTTTAGACAGATTAGATTGCCTAAGTGTTTGCTTTGTGTAAAAATAGTCTGGACAAACTGCTGAGGAATAATTTTCAGAGTTGGATATTGGTTTCTAAAATAGTTGATATGAGTGTTTACTCTCTCTTCCTTTTACTTCTGAAACAGATTTGTGATTGAGAGAATTATAAGGGAGGAATAACCATGCGGGGAAGGGATATTTGTCTTGTGAACTCATTTCTGTATACACAGGATGGAATTTTGGGGAAAATGGGAAAAATATGTCTGTTAGGAATTTGACTTTTCCTTAAGATTCCAAGGGAGAGGTTGCTTGTGAAGGAGAGCAGTTGAATAGCTTTGGAGATTGGAGATGGTCCAGTTTAAAATCCTGGATCCATCACTTAGTATTGACATTTACCAAATAACTTACTTGAGCTTAATTCTCATCATCTAAACATGGGGAAAATCATAGTACCTACCTCTGCAGGGTTCTTATAATGTTATAGGCTTCACTCACTATCCAAAAGTAGAACATTGCTATTTGGTATGACTTATTTGATTATTATTTTTTTGGATCTGGGAATACTCAAAATTGTATCTATATAAATAGTATTCGCAGATCCAAAAAATAACTTGCTGTGTTATACCAAATTTGAACCTCCTACTTTCATATATTATCAGGGATGCCTGTAAAGGAGATGTCACCTAATGTGTTTGATTAGCAAAATGTCTGATATTTGATCAGTGCTCAGTAGATGTTAGCGACTCTTATGGTCTTGACAATTGTTATTGTTAAAATAAGAAGTGATAGAGTGTAGTATCGAGCATAATATAGCCAGGATGAGGGTACTTTTTGTCTAACACTCACCTGCCAGTGGCTTTTAGAGGGGTGTGGAGGGAGGAAAGATTTAGAGAGTATGGAGTTATGTCTCCCTAATCGTCTGTGCCACCCCCAGAGTAGGTTCATAAAGAGAGAGTTCCAGGTCCTTCCTAGGAGACATGCCATGAGCCAAAGATAATTCAGTGAATTTGGAAAGAGAAAGACTCAAGATAATATATCATCTTGGTCAACACAGAACAGGACAGAATCATTGTGTATGGCCACCAGAATGAAGGCTGAGGGTGGTCAGTGGTGGGAGTCAGATGGTGAGTCAGGGAGTGGTGCAAGGGATGAGGTTGGTTTGGAGTAGGACGAGGTCAGCGCTCCCTTCATCTGGTCCTCTTATTTCTCAGTCATATTGAGGACAGAATCTTAATGAAAGGAGCTACTTCCTGTTCTTTAATTGCACAGTTCCTAGTCCAAGATGAAGGCTGCTGGAGTAAGTATCCTGATGGGAAAGACCAAACTGATGGGTGACACCGACGGGTTTGGCCATACAGTCACTGATGGGACACAAGATTTTAAGATCATTCAGACCAGCAGATATACAAAGCCAAAGTCTTGTAGTTGAGGTGTAGCCGTAAGTTATCAGAAAGACTCTCAGAGAAGACAGAACTGCACAGGAGCATTTCATTCTGGGGGAAAAACCCCTCAGATGAAAGTTGGACCAATGAATCTAAGATTTGATGATAGTAGGGGGCAGTGAATCTAAGACTTAGGACTAAAGTAAAACTGACACCCAGATGAACTGAAAAGGCTCAGATGATGTCAAGTGTGAACCTTAGAGTCAAGAGGTTTGGGTTCACGAGATGCTTTTGTATATTTGGATACTAGAGACACCAGCTTCTGACCATTTTGTGCAGTGTCATCCACCTTAGATTGGTGAAGAGACCCAGTGCACATAGAGAGATCGAAATAGCTGAAGAAAACTCGTTCCTGTAGTTTCATTCAGTGCTTTCTTCTACCACATACCTAATTCCAGCTTTTCAGGATGTCAGAGACTTACTGGTAGGAGCTTATACCTTGACTATAGGTGGAGCTAAGACACCTCATCACATAACACAACATCATAGAATGAGAAGGGCATCCTGTTTCAGTGTTTTTCAAGCCCATGTGACATCTTTTTTTAACATCAAGAAAAATATCTCAGATGCTAGTCATGTCTTGGACAAGTCTTAAACTGAGCTGTTCCTCAGTCGTACCTACCTGGAATTAACATTATTTTGTTTTGTGTTTATTTTACTGTGATAGAAAGTAATGTGGGTTTTTCACTTACCATGCTAAGATAGTTTTTTTGAAGAAAAAGAAAAAAACATGCGATGTCCCTGTGTTGCTGATAATTGTGATGGTTGGAACTTTTGTCTTAACAGTTGCTTTGTCACCTTCCAGAGTTGACCCCAAACATATGATGACTCATTTTATAGATAGTAAACTGAGACTTGGTGAGGTCAGATGACTTTGACTCAGTTGTATGACTGAGATAATTCAAGCGGGGACCAAACTCTTCTGAGTCCCTGTGTGCTGTCCTCATTAGAGCCTTGGTATCAGCCCTCCATATTAAAATGGAAGATTAATGTCTCTTAAAATAGTTTGTCCTCTTCCCACAGTGTTTTAAAATTGTGTTCCAAGAATAGATTAGAACTAAATAAGGTATTAAAATATTAAACGCAGTTATAAATATAAAAGCACTGCAATAAATTCTTAAAATACTGTAACCTCAGATGATAATTTTTAATGTTAAAATATTTAACTGTAAACCAGCTGAAACAACTTTAAAACCTGTTGAAACAACAAGTAGAATAATGTGAGCAAAGTTGAATGGAATCTGAATATATCATAGTAAATTTAATATAGGCAGAATCTTTACTTTCTTAACTCTGAAAAGCAGCTAAAACAAATAAAAGCCAGAGTCAGCAATTGTGTGAGTAACAAAGATCATTAGAACTGAAGGGTAAATGTAGAACTGAGTAAAACGATAACATAGATTTATTTTGAGGGCTTTAATATGGGTCAGAGTAAGTTGAAATCAAACTTGGAAAACACATAAATGCACCTATAAATGTTTTTGTTTTTGTTTTTAAATCCATTGCAGGCCAAACAGTGCTGTGGAATTCTAGAAGGGATGGGCGACTTCTTAGGAACTTTGGAAAAATATTCCTCTAGTCTGCCCAATTTGCACCTACTGATGAACCTGCTGAAAAGAGGTTTTTCTGAGGTAAAAGACTGGGAGGCTGAGACTAGGCAGGCTGATCACCTGGAACACTCACCCCTTGCTGGAAGATACTTGGTTATGAGAACCATGCAGAAAAAAGAAAGACTCATTAAAAATATGAGGAAATTAATTCAAGAAACAGACCAGACTAACAGAATAGGTTTGTTGCATTGTTGTAATTTCCTCCTGTTTTAAATTTTGCAACCCTGTCTGTTTCACATGGTGTTGGGTAGTAGAATTCTAAAAATGTAAATGTATCCATTGTCTGCTGCTGCGTAGCAAATCATCCCACAACTTTGACTCTTAAAAACAATCAGACCTGTTTATCATCTTACACAACTTCTGCATTCTCCGGGAGTGTTTGTCTGGCATGTTCTGATGGATACCACTCGTGAGGTGGCAGGCGCTGACTGGGGCTGCAGTCATCTGAAGGCTTGCCTGGGGCTGCAGGAAGCAAGTTCAGGTGGTGCCCTCACCAGCAGGCAGGTTGGTGCTGGCACTGCGATGGCAGGGGGCGCTCAGTGCCTCCCCGTGTCAGCTTACCACAGAGTTTCTGGTGTTCTCCGGACATGGTGGCTGGCTTTCCTCAGAGCAGGCAAGTCAAGAGGTGAGGTAGAAGTGGCCTTAATGCCTGAGTCTCTGTTGCCTATACAGGCTAGTCCTGATTCAGTGTGTGAGGAGACTCTCTAAAGGTGTGAGTCCTAGAAGGTGCTGTTTTTGCTTGGGGACATTTTGAAGGCTGACTGGCACAACAGAAAATTAAAGATATGAAAGCAGAGAAATCTCGTGTTTGCCTGTGGCCAGCCTTGTAGGAGGAGACCTCAGAGACAGATGCATGATGGCAATTTAGAAATGAAGAAGGAACCATTTGAATCCCTGTGAACCAGTTGGAAAGAAGAGATTATTCAGACAGATGGTGGGGAGTCAAAGGGGAGCACAGCAGGAGAGAGTAGGATGTGGGGCGCTTAGAAAAGCCCATTCTGCTCTTTTAGAATAGCCGCAAGCTGGCTGTGTTGGGGCACCCTGGTTGTTTAGCAGTCAAGTCCACCAGGCATAGTCCACACACATCCCAAGGACATGGGTTGGTGACTCAGAACCCAGGGGGAAAATCAAGATGAACTGCTAAATAAAAATAAACAAAAACTCCTCCTCCTCCCTCTTCCTGCCTGCCTACTCACCTTCTTTCCTGCCTGTATCTTTCCTTGAAAAAAAAAAAAAAAAAATCCCAAATACTGACTCTAGAGCTACAGGCTAATTTACATGCCAAGAAGGTCATCCTGAGCTGAAAGCTTTTGGGGCCATGACAGATCCTTACAGTGAAGTTGAATGAGTGTCCCAAAACACAAGCTGGTTGAAAAATGAAAGAGGATGAAGCAGCAAAGATCCAGGTCTGCCCATGTGGTTCTGCTGCTCTCTTTGGCTAACACAAGTTGACCAAGTACAATATTAGCGCAAGAGTCCTACTGAGAAACACACCCCACCGAGCCCCTTTTCTCATAAGGGATATGTTTATGATGGGCGCTTTAGAAAATATAGATAAATAAGAATAAAATCATCAATAACTCTGTTCCTCAAAGAGTACTGCTGAATATGAAGGTTATGTGTTTTCCAGTGATAGTAAATCTATCACAGTCTCTACATACGTGTATGTGGGGTTTGTGTGTATTTTCCCACAGTGGTGTCATGCCTCTAGAAGCTGGTTTTCTCACGTCACCCTCATCTTTACCATTGATCCTGCCTGTGAGCGATTCTACCACTGTGTTTCTCAGCAATTCTTTCTTTATTGCTCCCCCAAAGAGACCTTTTTAATACGGCCATGAAATTTTAATATTGCAGATATATTCTATATCTGTTTACATGTTGTGATCCTCTGGGAGGCTACAAATAGTTATACTATCCACGTCTTCTTTTTAACCTCCCAAGAACAAATGTTTGTTCCTTTGACAGTGCATGTGCCAGAGCAACATTTTAGATAGCTGTGATGTTTCACTATGTAGATTTCATGATGCAGATTGTTTCCAAGTTTTATTTATTATACATAACATCTCAACAGATTCCTCTTATGTTTATAGGGTTATACATGTTTCTTTCATCCATAGGAAACACACACACACAATCTCCAGTATCAGCTCCTACTTATCCTTTGATTTCAACCTCCTGAGTTTTCTCGTCATTCCTCCGTTTAATAGTCCTTGCAAACCTCTCTGGTGCCAGCCAGCCCTTATGGCACTAATGATGGAGAGATGATGGAAAATCCAATTTTGTCTGTGCAGAACTTATGCCCAGAAGAAGCAAGAAGGCAAATGCAAGGATTAAAAGGGAACAGGGAACTCGGATAGCCAGACAGGACCTCAAAAGGTCTAAGTGGGTTCCAAGGTGGTATACTCACAGCTGCAGTCCTCCTGGGCACTGAGTCAGGGTACAAGATGACATGGTTGTGATTGGCAGGTTCTGACTGTCGCCTCTTGCACAATGAGCTAGCACCACTGATTGCACAGGGAGGTTTTTTCAAATCTGTGCTTGGGGCTTGGCTGCTGAAATGCCAAATCCAGATGAGAGAACAGTCAGAGGAAACGCTAAATTAGAGTATGACATTAATTAAATGAAAACATCTCCAGGAACCCTGTATAGTTTCTCCAGGGAGAAAGACACTGTGGATTTATGATGACATCAAAGCCAGAAAGAAATTAAGATTTTTACTGGGAACTTTTTTCTCTCTTACCCCTGAGTAATTCTAATGATATGCATGTAAAATACGTTATGGCAAAGCCTCTCAAAATTTCCGCCTCAGCAATAAATGTTGCATTCTAGTAGAGCAAGAACATCTGCTCAATAATTTCACCGCTCTGCAAAGCTGCCAAGGGTCAATTTAGTATAGTTTGAAGTGGGTGGCATGGGAGAAGGGAAGGTGTGGCTTGAACCCAGGGTTGACCCCTAACATGCCCCGGGGCAGAGGCCAGGGATGTCATCTCTTCAGGCCTCAGTTTCCTTGCCCACAAAGTGGAGCTAATAAACATACACAGTAGAGGGTGGCTGTGAGGACTCAGTGAGTCAATATGTGTCAAGGGCTACATGTCAATATCTAGTGCAGAGCAAACAGTCAGTCAGTGGTAGGTGGTGATGACAGTACTAATGACAGTGGTGATGGTGGTGATGGCAGGGATGGTGGTGGCGATGGTGGTTGTGACTGGTGGTCATGGCGGTGTGGTGATGATAGCAAAGGGAAGGCCTGTAATGCTATAATTTTAAATAATGTCATCAGCAGTGATTTTCTAGTTACTTGGAAGCTTTAGCTGAGATTCAGTCAAGGGGAAGGAGAGTAGTAACTTCTCTTTGGACAGCATGAGACTCATTCAGCAAGGAGAATATAGAGAGCAGAATAAATAGAGAGCAGAGATGGAGAGCCAAGGAGAGGCAGCAGATCCAGAGCAGCCTTTCGCCTCTACTCATCGTTTGCTCCATGATGCTGAGTCTTGGTGATGCCTGAATGCCCACCTGGGAGGTGGGAACAGCACCTCCCCCTCAGTTTGCAGTGATGATCAGGAAGATGACGTGTGTGAAGACAGCTGGTGGTGGGTAGAGCCAGTCGATGTGTTGGGTTCATTAAAAAAGGATGTTCATCTAACAACTGGAACATGCCAGTAGACCACTTTCTTTATTCTACTCCCTCCTTTTAATTGAATATGGTGCCCTTTCCCCTCCTGTAAAATACTTGAATTCCGTTGCTTGTCGAGGGGCTCACTCTGTCCTGTCCGTCATTGTTTCATGCAGTTTCTGTCATCCTAAATCTTAGCCTCTGGCCACCTCCTTCAGCCCTCCCACTGACCCGCCCCACCCAGAACTTCCTTCCAAGAGACTTTCTGAATCTCAGTGCACTAATTCTTTACTATGCTTAGGTGTGTTTATTTTATATATAAACGTTTGTGCTTGTCCTGTCTCCCTAACAAATTAAAGCTCCCTGGAGTCAAGAACTCTGTTGTATTTAATTTTCATCTGCCTTCAAAATTTTGCCCTAAATCTCTCCATCCTAGAAAAATAATAAAATTCTTATTATCACGTATAATGGGCATTTAAAAAAAACTGTATTTGAACTTCCTTTTTATAAAGTCTGCTTTTTCTTTGGCTCCTTTTTCTTCACCCCACACCCCATATCGAGTACCTTCAAATATACACAAGTGTAGCCTTATATGTTTATATATTTAGTGACCCACTTGTGAAAATAAATGTGTTACAATGTGGGGCCCGGGACACCTGATACCATCTGACCCTCAGAATATATTAATTCAGTCACATCTGTGAGAGAATGGTGATTTCTTCTTTTAAATAAACACACTCTAGTCTGTATCGTTCTACACAGTTACTGAAGTGAGGAATAAAACAAAAGGTAACGCCACTCTCTTTCCTGCCTGTGTCCTTTAATCCCAAATATTAAGGCGATACAACTCTAAAATATTAAAAGTTGTGTTCTGCTGGGATCCATTATGACTCTCTGTTAATAGTAGACTGTGTCTCTGCACTTTTTTCTTGTTGTCTATTTTTCTTTTTTCCCCTTATTTTCCTCTTTAAAGAAATCTTCGTTCATACAGTCTACCTTCTGTATGAATGACAGTGAGTATCTGGGTGTTCCCATCTGTGTTTTATTGAAGACCATGCAAAAATCTTCCACATAATTCTTCTAAAAGGCATCATTGACTGTGTTCCTTGGAGGAAAAGGGCCAAGAGAAATCTCACCTTATTTAAAAGTCTTTGCTTTCCCTTCTCTACCAACATCTGATTTAGGCCTAATAACACTCTTTCATATGTATTCATTTGCTCATTTATTCAGTCAGTGCACCATTTAGTAACTATTTATCACTTGTCTGTTATGTGCCAGGTGCTATTCCAGGCTCTGCAGGTAGAACAGTGAAGAAAACTGACAACGCCCTGCTCCCGGGGGGCCAGCATTTTTGCAAGCGGAATGACGCACACACAGGCATTTTTCAGTTGGAACTTTGTTTTAAACTCTCAACCTTGGAAGAAGTCCACTTTCCATGGACTGATTAAACACGCAGAAGCCCACAGTTACCACTGCTTCCTGGAGATCGGAGTTCAGCAAACTTTAGCTCTACAGCACAGAGCATTTATTTTATAATTTGTAAAACAAAGTATGGCCCTCTGCAGGAGTTACGTCTGATTGGGTCACAGTGTTTCCTGGAAGAACACAGTAACCTCCTGGAAAACAGCAAGACCCAGCTTCTAAGTTCCAGACACTTTGGCTCCGTGGGCCTCAGTTTCCTCGTCTGTGTAATGATGGGGTTAGATAATGACTAATTCCCTCCAGCTCTACAGTATGATACTTGAGTCCTACAAGATCAAGACTGTTTTCCTGAAAAGCTGTTTGCCTCATTTTAGTGTACAGTCCTGCCAGGGCATCTGAGAAATACCAAGTCTCCCGTTATGATGTGTCTCCATGAAAATGTTGGCTGCCCTCTGGACGTAACTCTGCTAGTGCTGTGGGCTGAAGTTAAATTTAGATAAAAATCAGTTAGGAGCTAAAAATATTCCCAGCTTTCCTGACAGGTTGTATCCATCATCCTGGGAGGAAAAACAAGGAATGGCTGCCCGGTGACGGGGAGCAGGTTGGCTGAGTGTGAGCTCAGGCCTTGGTGGGAACCTCCTGACTGGAAAGTCCACAGCCATTTCCTGGGAAGTCCGAAGCAAACTGTTGAGGGGAAAGTTCAAGATGGAGAGAAAGGAGGCCAGGCATCTGGGCGACCCACACTCTCTGTATCTTCCAGAAAGTTCTTTGAGGGAATCCTGTTCAGCATAAAACCCAAGGCCTCTGTAGGCTCTTCCTTGCCTGGAAGGGGTTCTTCACTCAAAAGGCTTACTTTAATTGAGTGGAAAGGTCAAGACTGAGTTGATGTCATCTCCTGTGAGACACCACATTAGCAAGCAAACATGGCCGGCCTGAGTTAGAGACCCAGCTCTGTGTGGCCGTCCCTTTCTGAGCCTCGGGTTGTGAAAGAGAGTGAACGCCACTTACCTGAGGGTATGTGGTAATGATTACATGAGCTGATATGTGCTAAGCACTGAGCACATTAAAGCTGCTCAGTGTCGAATGTCAGTGCTAGTATCTTAGGCCTGCCTTGGCTACATGAGGAGAGGCTGCCATTGCCCCTGGGTGCACCCATGACAAGGACTCTGGCTGGGTTCCAACCTGAGCCCCCTTCCCACCTTATTAGCTGTACGACCTCCACTAAGTTCCTATTTCTGAGTTTCAGTTCCCTGTTCTCAGAAGAGGGTAAAACATCAGATGCGTAGTAGGTGTTCAGTAAAGGCAGGGCATCATGCAGTGTTGCGATCGGTAGTTCTTACCGCGGCCAGTAAACTCTAAAGTTAGACTCACTTGTTAAGATCCCGGCTTGACTCACAACCAGTTGGGGAGCCTTGGGAAAGTTGCTTCATCATTCTGAACTTCAATTTCTTCTTCTGTAAAATGGAAATATTGTCAGCTGTCTAGAGTTACTGTGAGGATTAGATGACATAGGGTATGTAAATCAGTTATCCTCGTGCCTGGCACACTGCAAATCCTGAAATCACTGTTAGCCTTTTCCTTCCTGCCCTCCCAAATCTTTGGGGACTAAGTTGGGGAGAGGGCCCTTTATGTTTACCTTCTGACCTCAAATACTGTCTTACAAACCCACTCATTTTTCTTACTTTCTTTTTCTCTCTCTGCTGTGGCTGTCACTGGTCCATTGCTCTGTTGATTGCCAAGAGAAAGGCTGATTTGGTGAGTAACTTGAAATAAAACGATGTTGGTTGATGCATCAGAGGTTTGAATGGCACAGACACTAACTCGCCTTTTGACCAGGAGTCATTGCGATCTGGCTGTAGCCAGTGGGGAGGAAAGCTGGGCTAATTTACTCTCCCACCTGTGTGTCCCCTTGAGCAGAAACAGAATTGAGCTGCTTTCTCCTGCACGCCTCTCAGTGGCCTTTGGTCGGCAAACCTGAGTGTTTGCTTCCAGTTTTCTTCTATAGTCATTTGGACAACATTGATTGGTTTTCCTGAGGTGGTGCTGGAGCGGTTGCTCCAGACTCCTAGGTACAAAGTGAGTGTGTTTGGTCTAGGTTGGTGACAGAGTGGCGGCTGCACTTCCCTGGCTCTGCTTGGCGTTGGGGGAAGCAGCTCTGATGTCGCTGATGGGGGCAAACCAAGGAAGTTGGATATGGACACATGAACACAGGATTTCATCCGAGACAACACTCAGGTGGCCAGATCATGGGGAAGAAATGTGGCTTTGTGACTGAGCTCCAAGTATGGAGGGACTTGGAGTTATCAGTCTTAGCTGGCTCCTACTGAGCACAGATGAACTGATGAAATGATGGTCTGCAAACACTCTAAGTGCGAAAACCTATTGTGGCTCCCCAGGCACCAGGGAGTGGGTGAGCCACAGAGGTTCACTCAGCTGGGGTGGCTCTTATGCCATCTGAGCGTGACTGGAGGAAGGATCCCAGATGCAGATGTTGAAAGCCTAGGTGCTGGTCTTGCCTCAGCTCTGACCAAGTTTGGCACCGGGGGAAAGCCATGCAGCCTCAGTAAACACACCTTGGCGGATGGGGCATCTCCAGGGCTCTTTGGGGAGGGGTAGGTAGATTCACAAATAGATTTTTCAAATCACGGTTTTCTTCTCATTCCCTGGCTGACATTGGGCTCCTTAACAATCCCTTGAACTTCAGCCTCCCTGTCAAACAGATAATGAGAATCTGTCTGCCAGTATCTTCCAAGAAGCAGACATGAAGATGAAATTAAATGTGTAAGACTTTTATGGTCAGACATTAAGGCGGGTCTGGCCTTTATTGAAGGAGAGAGAAAGGGAGGCTAGAGGGAAGGATTCTAGATACCTCCGGAGACTTCAGCAAGGGCATATCAGGGCTCCCTGGGGTCAGAGTTGACTGTCGAGTTGGCCTTTGTCTTCCGGGAACAGTCTTAGGACCATTGCTGGGTTCAGTCCTGTCCCTGGGAAGCTCAGCCTCAGTGACACTGCTGGTGTGGTCATCTCAGAGTGCGGTGGCCAAGGCACTGGGTCAGTGACAATTGCTGTTGTTAGAGGTCTATAAAGGTCATTTGTCCTCAGGGGTGTAGCCACAAGTCCCTCACTTGAGCGTGGCTGTGACCGAAGATGTGGAGAACGGTAGTCTTATTTTAAGGATGATGTACATGTGCATGGATACATGTATGCATGGAAATTCCTGGCCATAGAATGTAGCGGGAAGAACACCAGGCTTGTAATCACGATGTCACGGGGAGAAAAAGGCTCTGCAAATTGCTTTTCAGGGCCTTAAAATTACTGCCTCAGTTCAGTCCTCCACACAAACCTGGGGAAGTTGGGGGCCTGAAGTCAGAACACGGGAGGCCTGGGATTGGAATGCTGGTGAGTATACCGCGGCCAAGTGACTGTCACAAGTTTAAGACAGGGATGGGTCTTTTTTTTAAAAAAAAAAAAAAACAAGGCAAGATGCAGGCAGGAATAAAGACGAGCAAGCAGGCAGGAAGGTAGAGGGAGGGGAAAGAAGGATCTCATTCAGTTATTTTAGTTGTTCATCTTGGTTGTTTCTGCCCCACCTGCCTTGGCCAGAGGTCATGAGCCCTGGTCCCTAAGATGTACATGGACTTTCCCGCCTGAGTCACCGCGCTTATCCCATAAGCCACTAGGACATGCCAGAGATGGTGATTGCTGAGAGCCTCGGTGTCTGTTTTGTCCGTGCTGTGTAACCAGTACCTAGAATGGTACACGGTGCTCAGACGGCTCTCGGGGTATATTCGAGTGATGAATCCACTGACCGTACACTGTCATCATGGTGTCCAGTCTGGCTTACCCAGATTCCATTGAAATGCCACTTCTAGACCTCTCCTGGGGAGACTGTGTGAGAGGGATATCTTTCAACTGCTGGGAATGGTGAAGAGCCAACACTGTGCTTTGTGTTTCTTGCCTGAAGAAGCAGGGTGTAATGCAAGCTTTATCAGCAACCCCCCAGACATTCCCTTCCTATGGAATCTCCAGGCTGAAAGGGTGTCTGGAGTTGCTTATGAGACCAGGCACACATTCTTTGGGATGGGCCCTAGCCAACCCAAAGTCCCCTCGTTACCGTCCTTATGACCAGATCACGAACGTGTCGTGGATGTGAAGAATTACCCATCACTGTTCCAAACAGCTGCCTATTTTCTTTCCCATTTCTGATATGTAAGCCTCTCAGATTTTAGTTTTCTCACCCTCAACATGCTCAAATTAGGTTGAGCCTTTGTTTTCACTTGGCCAAGAGCCTTATCATTCTGGCATCTATAATTTTGGACAGGAAGAAATTGAATTTGAGAGGCTGGCAACTGGCTTAATGCAGAAGAGCAGTGATGTTAGGCCATTCCCATGGCATCCATGTGGGCATTTTATCTTCCCAAGAATCAGCCGGACCAAGGGTACAAGAGTTGCGGTCACTGAGAACACACATGAAGATATTGGTTCATATTCCTCAAAGCTGCTTCCCTCTTCATAAAGGTAACACTGGTGTTGACAAAACAGACAAGACCTTTCCTCTCTTGCAGAATTTAGTTCATGCTCATTGAGAAGGTGTGGGCTGTAGTTAACAAGCTAATGCTACAGAAGATTGTGCCTTCTTTCTTCCTTCCCTCCTCCAGCTTCTAGCCCTTTATCCTCAGGTAACGTTTCTTGCCTGTTTCATCTATGCCAAATATGTGGAACTTGAGGATGAGTAAGACATAGCCTCTGCCCTCAAGCAACTCGCCACCTCCTAGTCTGCTTTGTTGGTTATGAGTTTAGTTGATGAAAGCATCTGAAGAGAGACTGTTTTGAAGATTTAAAATTCACATTATAGATGGCCATGTGATAAGATACATCCAGCAAATCGGAAGCCAGAATAGTATAGCAATAATTAGAACTGCTGTAAACTGAGAAGTTAGTTAGCGCTTTCCCACAAAGTAGCCCAAAGTTTATTCATGTATATTATTTTTCTTTGCGATATATAACGTGAAAAGCATGCAAATGGAGAAACACAGTTGAAGGACTTTGGAAATGCTCTCTTTGAAACCAGTACGTAATTTCTCTAGAACCCTGCTTCCAAGAGCTGAGCACCAACAGGCTATGAAAGAGTTTGGATATTAAATATGAGGGTGTTCGTGAAGTGCTCCTCACATTTCCTGCATGCTTACTAACCACACAGTATAGTTGCCACTCTCATTTTATTATTATTTTCAGTTATTTTCTCACTATTCAGCTCTGGGAGCAGATGGGGTGAGGCTGTCACCCAGGATCCATCGAGAATCTCCGAGGACAGAATAGTACTAGGATTTGCATTGACCAAGTTTATGGCCGAATACTGGCCCTTCGAGGGCCAATGACTCAGCAGACCAGGGTCTGACCCAAGCTTGGGAGAAAAAACGTAGTGGTTTTCCTCTCTCTCCATTTCTCTGAAATTAGTCCTTGGCATCAAGCTCCATTTGTTGCTGCATGGATTCATGACCTTTACAGCTCTCTGAAATGTTGGCAGATAGGGTAGATGGGGGAAGGAAAATGTATACTCTTCATACAGTCCTGCTGTTCATCTGGGGCAAAGATTCATATGAAATATGTTGCAAAATGCACTTCTTTTTGAAGCTACACATTTGAAAATAGAATGTCACTGAATGACAGACTGGAACAGATGGGCCAGAGCTGTGCTAGATTTTAGAAAGGCTCTCCTTCCTGAGCAGAATTAATGGAGCTCAGGTTCTGGGAGGGTGAGAGCACTCTTGGCGTGCAGCTGTCCTTTGTGACTTTTGCTACACTCATCTGTGAAACACACTGGATCTGAGAAATGAGGCTTGGATCTTGGAGCATGTTAGCACCAGAGTCATCTTTTATTAATTAAATGAGACAATACATGTGAGGTACTTAGAGCAGTGCCTGGCCCACAGTTCACATTCAGTAAATGCAAACACTCATCGGCACCAACATCTCTTAGTTGATGTTTCTTTGCTTAAATCACTGTTACTGGATTCAAGATGATACTTCAAAGAAACAGAACTTCCTACTCAATTTAGGACTTGAAGGGAGGACCCCCTCACCCAATCCTAGCAAGAGAATGTTGTAGAATTCTCATTCCTTAGAACCTGGACACCCAGAATGGCAGATAGATTAAATCTGGTATCATGGGGACTGACTGGACTCATTTTGAGAATTCTGGGGCTGACTTGGACTTAGAGGAAAAGGATATAGTAATTGATTAGTGATGTCTGCTGTGGTGGGTGTAGGAGACGGGTGGGAGGGCATGTGTTTTCAACCTCTGTCACCAAACGAAAGAGTTTTAAGGCCCCATCTCCTCAGTGGACATGAACACGAGACTCATTTCTGAAGATGTTGCTATTCTAGCAAGCGGCTGACACCCCAACAGCTGTTTATCTTCCCGGTCATGTTTCTGGTTCTGGCTGTTTGTCTTTTAGTAAGAGGTCAATGACTGTGGGCTCCCCCACATCTGCAGGGAGTTTCCTGCAGAATTAAGATGTATAAAATAAACCCAATAAAATCAAAGCCCCAAGCAGATGCTATAGGTCATTCTCTAACATGGGTATGAGGGTGAGTTGTAGAAGAAGAAGGTCGAAGACCAAACTTAGGGACTAAACTGTAACAAAAAAAACAGTCAATTTAAGCATTTCTCAAATTGGGAGAAATCACTTCAATGGGTGAGGCTTTAGTTGGAATCCATTAGGGAAGGGAAATAAAGTGCTGATTGCTCATAAAGCTCATTCATTTGAACACCTAGAACTTTCTTAATCAGTTAGGTGATTAAAGGGCAGTTGTCTTCAACTTTTTAATATAAGATGCACATTACAACCTTGGTCTAAGTGGTGAGGATCTGAATGATTCATGGAAAGAAATGGTATCTAATAAATACATTAATGTCCTTTATTGCAAATTTATAATGGTCCATTGGATCTGAAGTTCAGTTGCTAAAATAAGAGAAGTTAAAATTCAAGTTGCTGAAAAGTTAAAACTTCTAATGAGCAATACTTAAAGCCAGGAATTTTTTACTGTGTCATCTTAACATTTAAGAAAAAAAGTAAAATGGTGCTTTGGGTGTGATTTTTTCTGTTAAAGTTGTAGATCAGCATTTGGAACGGTTGGTGTTATCACCGGTCATGAATTGTAATCCACATTTAATCAGGCTTCAGTTTGTTTTGAAGAACACACACACATGCAAAGAAACAATAGCTCTCACTGAGACTTTTTTTTTAAAGATGTCAATGATTGTATTTCTGTAAGATGTGCTTTCAAGCCCCAGATCTAACAATTTGTCACTTCTGATCCTCAAAATATTTTTTTTTTAATTCATAACTGAATTTCCTTTGATTAGGTGCTTCAGATGCCATTTCTGAAGCAACAGATGGATTTGACTCCTAAGTTTTCTGTAGAAAGCAGGAGAAGTTCTAGGAAGGCTATACAGACCTGTTAAAATCAGTGAGACTTTCATCAGGAGAAAATAGTATTTGTTAAAGTTAGCTCCAGAGGTACCTTTGGTCACATTTAAGTAAAAGACCTTTTTTTTTTTTTTTTTTTTTTGCATGGGCCTTTCATTATCCGATCCATCTTTCCAGACCTCAGCACCAACTTAGCATCCATCAGTGCACACACGCAATGCTTAATTGCCTCTCTAGTTCCACATCCAAGAATTGCTTTAAAAAAAAAAAATTAAATAAAAGTGAAGTGGTTGTTTCCAAACCCAGAGCAAACAGTGGGAGGTGTTGTTGGCTGTAGCAGCCTGACTAGAGGTGGGATGGACATAGCCCCAGCATGTGCCTGGAGACACGTTCCAGATGGACTAATAGAGCCAGGCCCCTTGCCCATTAACTACAGGTGCAGAACAGGCCAAGCCAAGGTATCTTGGAGAAAGTCTACCTGTAGAGGGCTTGGTCCTATTTATTCAGTTGAAAAACCACAAATAATTGCCTTGTGACCTAACCCTACAAGAATCAGCTAGTTAACATGTAAAAAGTTGTCCTAAATTGAAACTGGATAAACTGGTCTGGCCAGATAAGTAGCTGAAAGGTGTCCCAGCCAGGGACCAGTGAAAGGGCCCTTGGACATCCTGCCAGGGCAGGCCATCCTCTCTGTACATCTATGTTGATTCCTGGGAGGTTTTAGAAGCCTGGGCCTTTGGGGAGAGGGTCCCAGCCAGGCTGGAAGAGAAGGCTCTGCAAGCACATACCAGAAGTCCTTTGGGTGCCCTGCAGACATTTCTGGAAGACTGGAGGTTAGCAAAGTGACTCCTAAATGCAGACTGATATAGGTGCCATGGCCCGTTTGAAGGTCAAACGGGGTTCTAATCTGAATTTTTGTTTGCTAATGACTGTGGTCAGGTTTTTGAGCCTTTCTCAGCCTCTGTTCTCACACCGTATAAATAAATTGGTGGTGTTGATAACCTCTTTGAAGGAGTGTGAGGATTAAACAGAACTGTGTGTATAAAAACACCGAGCAGTAACCACCAAAGGCTGGTGTTCTTATTTTCCTTCCTCGCGTTATTATTAAACTGTCCTCCCTCTCTCCCAGAATGTTATCACCTTCTTTCCCAAAGAACTGGGCTCAGAGTCTGGCTTTAGATACTGAAGAAACGCCCAAGTTTGAGCTTTGAATCCTAGAATGTCTCATATTAGTTGAGCAGTCCTGAGCGAATCCTACAATCTTGGCCGTGAAATTCGAGGATTCTCTGGGTGATGATGGCTCAGAGCCTCCTGCTCTGACCTTCTGTCTAAACCCTTTGCAGTAGTACAGGAAAATTTGAAAGCAGAGTCGGCTTACAGGTTGCTTGATCCATGTTCTTTGGATCTGTGTCTAAACCAGCTTTCCATATCTGGGAGTTTCACATTGTTCCAGTTTTTACTCATGTGCGGAACCTAAAACCAGGCCATGAGATCATGCTGAGACTCTGTGCACTATTATAAATTAATGTGCTGATCTGTTCCCAGTGAGGTTCTTTCGGCTCTGATTTCTCCTTTTATGGTGTTTTTAGAACAAGGCAGGGAGGTTAGGAGGCAGTTGACTGAGGAATTAGTAGATGCATGCTCATGTGGCATGTCAGGGTTAGGGTTTTAGCATTTTGTTTTCCAGCAAGTTCTATTGTTTGGGTTTGGTTAATCTGTGACTGAAAACTGAGATTATTAGCAGGAAAAAGCACCTGTACCAGCCTCCTGCAGTAAAACACTGGGTGGGAGGTAAGAGAAGGGGAAATGGGACAAAAGAGAAAAGACAGCCCACTCACACCACCAGAGTGGGCCTGGCAAAGAATTAAGTGTCCACTTGGGTGTGGCCAGAAAAGGGGTCAGAGTCTAGCCCTTGTCTGGAAACCAGGGTCAGAGTTGTGAGGCATCAGCAAAGGGCTGCCTGTCCTAGGTATCGCCTTTGATCTTAGACGAAGGAACTCCCAGGCCTGTGTGGACAGTGTTTATGAGATTAACCTAAGCTCCTTGCAGGGAGGTCATACCATTTGTTGCATCAGCCAAAGGCCATCTCTATGGGGTCATCTCTTAGGTCATCTTGTCCCCACCTCCTTCCAGATCTTTCATCAGACTTGTTTTCAGCCCTTAAGACATCACACCCTCCATACGTTTTAGCATTCCTGGTGTGTTTAATGTTTTATTTCCATTGAACTTTGTGTGCGTATGTGCCTCTGTCTTCCCAGACAGTTGCTTCTGCCTGGGCCTCTCTTCGATTTATGTTTTAACCCAGGAAAAACTCCCCTTCACCATTCAAAATCCAGATTGAGTTTCAGTGCTCATAGGAAATCTTCCTGGATCCCTTCAGAGATTTAATGATTTCCCCCTGGGTCGCCTTTATGCTCGGCACAGACATCCTGTTAAAGTGATCACTGTGCATTGTTTTATATTTGTTGAAATTCTGTATCCATATCTGAAAATGTAACCTCATGAAAAATGAGAGCCATATATTATTTCTTATAGACCAGCCATGGCATATAGTTTAAGAGATGGATTGCCCAAATTAACATCCCGCACAACTGTATTTGACCCTTGTGACTTGAGGCAAATATTAACCTCCCTGTACATCAGTCTCCTAATTTGTAAAGTAGGAATAATCAAAGTACATACTTCCTAGGGAAGTTAAGAAGATTAAATAGCAAAACATGAGTAAAGCACATAATTGCTCAGTACATCTTCATTTTTCCTGATATTGCTCTGAGTATTTAGGCTCTATCTCGGCATGTACTAGATAGATTTGTGCTGAACTCCTTAGCCCGGGGCATCTGACTGGGCCCTGTGCTCACTGAGGAAGTGCAGCATGACCCGCCCACTGCTGTGCATGAGGGCTTCTCCTTGATTGGGTGGATCTGGGATCCCCATTCACAGATGAGGAACCTGAGACTCAGAGAAGATCACTTTGAAGTCCAAGATGTGGTAGATATTCTGGAACTCTGAGTGGGAGCTTGAATCAGAAAATTTTAAATGTCGCCCACTCTGTGTTTGCAAGACTGACCTCTCAATCCACATGCACCAGTGGGTGGGCCTATCCATGCTGTTCTGGGAGCAACTGTGCTGCCCAACCACACCCCAGCCCATGGCTCTCGTGCTTACCAGGCTTTATTTTGTGGAGGAGGTGGCTGGTACTTGAGTCTTAAGAAGTATGCACAGACTCTTCACTGGAGAATCACTTGTGAGAGTGGTTGGGAGGGCCTGTGTGCAGATCTTGGTCTCACCGTTTCTTCCCAGTCGGTGTCCTTTCCTTCCTACCATTTTTTTTCCTTCCATCCCTTTTCTGTCTTCTTTTTTCTGTCCTCCCCACTTTCTGTTTCTACTTGCAGTGTTTTTATTCCTTTTAGAATAATGATCTTAATGTTTTTCTAGAAGTAGCACGTGTCCAACGTAAGAATTCAAACAATCCAGATGAGAGCCAAGAAGAAAGTAAAAAAGTGCTCCAAATCCCTCCACTGAGAACGAATTCTTCTTAACAGTAGGTGCACATAATTCCAGGCATCTCTCTCTCTCTCTCTCTCTCTCTCTCTCTCTCTCTCTCTCTCTCTCTCTCTCTCTCTCTCTCTCTCTCTCTCCCTGTCTCTCCACACACACAGTGTGGCTACATGAGTAGGTTGATTAATAGATGTCTTGATGGAGAAATCTACAAACCAGTTAATTGACTTCAGTGACTGAGGTGCTTTTTAATAAAAATAGGACGGTAGATGTCATTTAACAACATTTATTAAATTCCACTTTCTTTCCGATGTTTAAAAATAGCATAGCTGATGAGGCTTTAAAGTGTGCTTTGGGAACGCTAGAACAGAGAGGCTGTTGATGTTACAGAGACGGTTGTGGGTGTGTGGAATATTCCCAGTGTACATGACGAATAGAATAAAGGAGCAGGGGCATTGTCCCTGGCTCAGGCTGGTGGTCCTCTCCCAGAAGACTCTCTGACAGACTAAGTCAGCGGACACTGTGAGCAGGAGCGCCAGTCTCAGCACGTGTCCTTCCCTTCGTTACCTCGCATTGAACAGAATTCCACAGTTTAATCCCATCTATTCTCTGGAGGCTTTCTCCTGCTTTGTGTTTCCTCTGTCTCTCCCTGGTACACTCTGGCAGGGACAGGCCCTTTGGGCAGCAGAGTGCCTGTGGGGTGAGCTCCTGGCTTGTAGCTACTTTGTCTGATTCTCACATACTTGTCCTAGTTCTCAAAACACAAGTGCTGCTAGGCCACTGTGTCAGAGGGGAGCCCACCCTTGGCCACGAGCAATGTCTGAGTGACCCTGTCCACCCAGTGTCACCTGATGTGAGTCCAAGACAGATGCCCCTTTCCTCATGAATCCCTTCTGGGATCTTTGGTGTGAGGCCCACCCAGGCTGTCAGAGAGTCACGTGTTAACCCACTGCTCTGACACAATTTGTTCCAGCGCTCTTGCTCTCTTCCTCATGCTGTCCAGCTCTGCATTCAGAATAGTCTTCAGAGAAGTACCTCTGCCACCCCGAAAGGGTCCCATTTCACCTGCTCACACCAAAGCCTTTGTGCAAACTAGTCTTACGCTTTCATAACTGGGTGGGGAAATTGTTTCTTCCCTGGGCAGACAAGCCCAGCCATTAATGACCTACCTTGCTCATCACTTTTGTGGGGTTGCTGTAGCAGAGGATCATAAACTCGGTGACTTAAATCACTAGAAATGTATTCTTCCTGCTTCAGAGGGCAGAAGCCCAAACCCTGGGTGTTAGCAGAGTTGGTTCCTTGTGGAGGCTCCAGAGGAGCTTTGTTTCCTGCCTCCTCCCAGCTTCTGGTGGCTGCTAACGCCCCTTAAATTCCTTTGGTTTGTGGATGAACCACTCTGATCTCTGCCTCTGTCTCCATATGGCCTTTTTCTCTGTGTCTGTGACTCTAATCTCTCTCTTCTCTCTTATAAGGACCCCTGTCATTGAATGTAGGGGTCCTAAATCCATCTGAAGTCCAGGATGATCTTATCTTGGGATCCTTAATTTCATCTATATTGACCCCTTTTCCAAATAAAGCCACATTCACAGGTTCCAGGTTTCGACTTGGACCTATTTCAGGAGAAGGAGGCATCATTCAACCCACTGCTCTCATCTTAGGAAGACATGCTGGCAACGTCTGCAGAAACGTGTGAGCTGCTCCACGAGGCACGCACGTGGGCTGTTAGCCAGGTGTCTGCTCCCAAAACCTCACATCTGTTTCCCTCGGTGTCCCCCAAGACGCCTAGCACTGTGTTGTGATCTTTGTTTCTCACCAGACATGATCATTTAGGAAAAATGGTAAATTGTGGGCTTGGAGTAGGGGCTTTATTTCATATTCAGAAAAAGCTGTCGAAAACCCAGATTGTGTCCTGAGCATTCAACAGAGTTTCTTGGATTTGCCTCCATGGGTGGTGTGTTTCTGTGTCTAAGATCTACTCAACAGATGTGGCCATTGCCCACCAGAATCGTGGAGACGGTGGGAAGTATTAACGGCGGGGTATCCACGGCTATTTCTCAGGTACAACCTTCAAGAGCTGCCGAGGTGGGAGGCGCCCTCTAGGGGCGATGGCAGGAAGTGAGCCGGGAATTCAGGGCGTGTGTGTGGTCAGCGTGGGAGGAGTGTAGGGAAGAGGACGCAGTGACATGAGGTGAAGCTCTTCAGGAGGAATAAGAGTCGTGAGAGTCCAAAAGAAAATTGGGGGTTTCTACATTTTATCCTTAGTCTTTTCTAAGTCTAGCCAGGGTCTGTGTTATTGGCTATAATTATATATGTGATTCTTTTTTCTGTAAAATATACTTGTGTTTCAGTATGCAGGGGTGCGTGTGTGTGTGTGTGTGTGTGTGTGTGTGTGTGTGTGTGTGTGTGTGTAAGGGAAGGATTGACTCAGGTAAGAGGGAATTGTACCTTAGCAGCTGCCAAATAGGAAAAATAGGAAGGGCATTTCAAGTGTCAGCAGCTCCAATCTTGGGCCCAAGGAGGTGGTGGAATAAAGGGGCCCCTGAGGGGCCAGAGGTTCCTAAACACGCAGCAGAAGGGGAAGAGGCTGAGATCCTTTCTTCAAACAGGCCAGCCATCCAGTGGTGCCTAATTGCAGATTTTTTTTTCAAAGGAAAAGTGCCGGCAGGAATGAAGGTGGGTGGGCAGAGGCAGGCAGGCAGAAGGAAGAAGCACCCATTTAGTTTTTCAGTTGAGTTGTTCATCCTGGCCATTGTCCCCTCCACACACACACCCCCAGGGTGGCCCTGGGGTGTACATGCATTGGCTGCACTGAAGGTGGCTGGTGAAACCACTACTCCCTCAGGGAGCACCAGATTGCAGCCTTTTTTCCTTAAACAGTTGGGATTTGATAATAAAGCACATACACCAAGAAATCTGGAGGTAACCAGTTTGAGCGCTTGTTATTTGAGCATCTCAGGGGCTTTTAGTGGAGTTTCCCCAACTACGAGAGGGTCGGCAAAGCCCCAGACATCACTTCAACGCATGCATGTCTATCTTGGGTGGAAGGGAAGAGGTTTCCTGCCCACTGTTTTTTATTTTGCCAGAGAAGTGCATCTTTTGGAGACGGCTCTAAAGACTCTCCCTTACAGTGCATTGGCTAGAAATAGGCAAATATATACTTCTTTTTTCACATTGAGACAGTCTCATACTTAAAGAAAAGTTGCAAATCTTGAAACAAGAGTTCTCTTTTTCCCTGAACTATTTGATAGTAAGCTACCAAGGTGATACACAGGCAGCCTTGCCTATTGTATTTCCTATAAACACAGGCATTCTCTTACATAACCACGTCATAGCTGTTGAAACCAGGAAATCTCTATCAATATATTACTATTAGGAAGTCCGCAAGCATCATTCAGCTGTCCCAAGAATGTTCTTCTAGTAAAGAATGTTCTTATCTAGCTCAGAATTGCACAATATTTGCCTTGTCTTGTCTCTTTGATCTCCTTCAATCTGGAACAATTACTCGTTCTCTTGACTTCCCTCACCATCTTTGAAGAATGCAGGCCATTTATTAGGAAGAATGGCCCACAATTGTGTGCATCTGATGTTTCTTCATAATTAGATTCAGGTTATGCAATTTTGGCAGCAAAATTGCACCTGGATGGTGTGTTCTTACAGTATCCTGGCAGGCAGGGCCAGGTATCCATCTGTCCCTTTATCCAGTCATTTATTTTTATCAGGACTCCAGATGCACTTCTCTTTTACTTAGTGGGCTGTGATCCATCACCCTCATTCTTTATATTAAGGTTCACATTGCCCTGTTTTGGCCAGTGGAGTCCAGTCAGCCTGACAACTGTGTCTTTCGACATGACTCCATCATTCTTTGAGCTGTCTTGCTCTTGGGCACAAGAAAATGTTCCAAGCTTATATTATACTTTTCCAGTCCCAGCCATGGAGTCGTCCATTTCTTTCATGGAGAGCTGATAGAAGAAATGGCCTCTCTGTTTCAGTCACACCTAATTGTAATGACTATTTTCAACTTTAATTATAATTTGCACTTCCTAATATAATTTATGCCTCTCATTTGGTTCCAAAGGATGGATGCCTATTATGAACCCAGCTACGTAAAGGAATGCGCCACATGTTCTATCACTTGATTCCTCAAAGAGTCGTGTAGCATTCTGAGTGACAGCAGCATCTCTGGTGTGAGTGTCAGGATTCTAGGGTGAGGAGAGTGGAGCGGAGCAGTGCTTCTTCTTGGACAGTCACGTTCTCCCCTTTTTGCTAGATGTTCACTTTCCTTGGCAGTTCCATCTTGTATTGAAATCTCTATAGCTATTCATTCTGGATTTCCCTCTGGAGCATCCTTCCTTCCTGTGTCCCCACGTCCACGCCACCACTCAGTGCTCTGTAGGCTGGAATGATGGGGAGTCTGGGACGTAAGAGTTAGGGTAACCTGGGTTCAAATCCTGTGTTAGTTCTTAGCAGGAAGATCACAGACAAACTGTTAATGTCTCTGAACAACTAATTTAAAGTGAGGCTATTTTGACAAATGGGGTTTAAATTACAGTGTGCACAAAGGATAAATTGGATACAGAAGGGCCTAACTCAGAACAGCACCTGGAAATGTTTTTTCTTTGTTCTCTGATTTCTCTCATGTTCCATTCTTTCCTTTTTCATTCCAGTGTGCACATTTCTGTTATCCAGAAAATGACGACCTGGACCTGCTCACTTTTCTAGATGCTGCTCCATCTCCCGATTTGCTCATTGAAGGACTTCTAGAAGCTCTGTCCACTGGCTTTTCTCCCAGCCTGTCTGGCCTACTCACTTCCTGTCTGCTTAGCACCTATCAGTGACCCAACCCCAGAGCACATGCCCTGAGCTCTGACAATCCTGTATTTTCTATGACCTGTATTTTCTCCTCTTTGGAGGGAGCATCTCCATCTTTTCCTTCTTCGCTAGTATTTCAGTTTCACTCAGTGGTAAAAGTGGGCCGCACCTAGCATTGGTCAAAGACCACCTTGAAAAGCTGGGGATTGGTGAGAGATTAATTACAGGATCCTTTTCCTGTTTCTGCTTTGTTTTCACATGTTTTGGAGACATGGCGTGGTGCTGTGTGTATCCATTTACATTTGGAATAGAATGGGGGCCCTTCCTTCTTAGAGGCCACAGGGGCTTTGTAATTGAGGGGAGAGTCAGTGTGGGCCCAGCCACGGGGAGCCCATACACAGCTGGCCTCAGGATGGAGGTCTGAGCAGGAGGGAAAGACAGGCTATGGTCCGTTTCACCAGAAGCAGAGGTTTTCAGTTCATTAATTTTAACGTAATGCAAATCGGTTTATGGAAGTGCTGACACAGTGTTATTTAAAAAGCATGACCAGCATGATAATTAAATCTCTGCCTGTATTTTATTCAAGCACATTTATAGTGTATCCTTGCCCAGCTGGTATGATGGATTTCTTATAATTGTATAAACTGCAAAGGTCCAAAAAGGAGAAAAATTGAATTGTAATACCAGAAACAAGGTGGGGTATATTAACTTAAGCTTCATTATTTTAAGGTGAACTCTGTTTTGTTCCTGAGTTTGACCACATTCTCTCACTAAACATATCCCAGAGTTACTCTTTCCAGTATACAAGACAAGGGGTTGTTGGTGTCTGTTTAATGTTTCTTTTTGGCACCTTTGCTTTGAAGCATGCATTTTTTTTTAATTTAATGAAAACATGGAAATTTTATACATAATTGTGAAGTACATTGGGACGCTAACTATAAAGGGGTTGAGTACTCTAAAATACACCCTGGGAATGACAGCTGAGTATCGAAGGAAGGAACATGTTGAAAAGATGGAACCTCTCCCTAAGATTGCAATTCTTGTCATCTGGAGAAGGTGTAGTTGTTTTCTGTTGGTCAAGAAAGCCACTGTGTTGCCTTCCATCAAGACTAGTTCATAGAAAGTACACAGAAACTGGCAGGCAAGAAAGGGACACTTCCACCGGGTTGTTGATGAGTTGTACTGGTGAACAAGGACTGGAAGCAAGAAACTACTGGAGGTTTTAATTTGACCAAGGTTAGCAGACGACACTCACTGTGGTATATTTGCTCTTACTGTTTTTCTGTGGGGTTCTTTATGCTTTGTAGAGCATCCTTTAATATTTTCTGCAAAACTTGTTCTGTGGTGATGAACTCCTTTAATTTTTGCTTGTCAGAAAAGGTTTTTATCATTCCTTCAGTTCTGAATGATAATCTTGCCAGATATAGTATCCTAAGTTGAAACTCCTTTTCTTTCAGGATTTTGAATATATTCTGACATTCTCTTCTCTCCTGTAGAGTTCCATTTGTGAAGTCTGGTAACAATCTTATGGGGGCTCCACTGTATGTGACATGTTTTTCTATGGCTGCTTTTGATAATCTTTCTTCATCTTGTATTTTTGATAATTTTATGATGATGTGTCTAGGTGTATTTCTGTACGGGTTTCTTTTATTAGGAACTCTTTGAGTTTCATGGATCTGGAGACTTACTTCATCTTCAGATTGGGGAAGTTCCCATCTATTATTTCTTCAAATATAGTTTCTTCCCCTTTTTCGCTCTCTTCCTCTGGGACCCCTATGATGAGCTTGTTGTTCTTTTGAATGTTATCCCAGAGGTCTCGAATGCTGTCTTCAATTCTTTGAATTTTTTTATTTTTTTGCTGGTTTGCTTGATTGAGTTCCTTTGTTCTATCTTCCCAATCACTGATTCTGTTGGAGGCTTCATCCATCCTATTGAGTCTCCTCTACTGAGTTCTTTAATTCAGCCATCATGTCTCTTACCTGTTTGATGTCTTGTTTTAATTATTTTGTTTTTCCTGACATTCTCGTTTACTGTCTTTACTGATTTCTGGATTCCCAAGAGTATGTTAATCACCGTTACCCTAAATTCCTCTTCAGGTGATTTACATATGTCTGCTGTATTCAGATTTTCCCCTGAGTTTTTGATTGGATCCATCATTTCATGTGTATTTCTCTATGCCTTTGCTCCATTTGGCATTCTGTTTATATTTCTGAGGATTCGGTTTCCCTGGCTTTGCATAGGTTTGATTTGCCCAGGATTGGCAATCAGCCGGCAGTTTCGGCTCTACCCACAAGGTGGCACTAGTGGTCAGTGCTGAGCTTTGGGATTGCCTTCTCACTGTATTCCAGGAGCGGGGCATCTGATGGACAGGATTTGTGGTGGGCGGGATTTCCCCTTAGTGGAGCCCAGGCTCTGGTGTGAAATAGTTGTGGTAGGGGTTTGATTTGGCTGATTTTTGGTTATGGCTGTGCCCAGTGTAATTTCACCACATGGGCTCCAGCTCAGCTCCCGCTGCACTGGCTCTCCTTTCAACCCCTCCTGAGTTGACCTTCCGTGGCTCCACATCTCAGCTCCACTGGGCCTGCCTCTCGCTGCCTCTGCTGCTGGTCCTGAAATCGCTAGCCTCCATCCCACCAGGCATCCAGAAACCCCTGAGCTCTGTCCCAAATCCAAATCTGCAACTTAGCTCAGAACCACTCAGGGTGTCCTCACCCACCCTTAAGTCTTCAGCTGTTCTGTCTCAAGCTGAAGTGCCAGTCATTTATTGGTGTTTGTCTCAGGAAAACAGGTGATTTTTGTTTTTATTTTCTTCGGTGTCTGTGGGGAGTGACCTGAAAGTGGATCCTATCAAGTCACCATCCAGAAGTTGATCCATCTGAAGCATGAGTTCTTGATGGGGAGCCTGGCACTATAGAATTCAAACAATCATTTCCCTGCTGAGCTGAGTAATGGAACAGGGAGGAGCCCTTTGCTTGGAATCAGAAGTCCTGATTGGGGAACAAATGACTACTGGTGAGGTGACTTCCCTCTTGTTCTCTGTCACCTAAGGAGCCAAGGTTCTATAATTTCTAGAGTGAACATTTTGTGACTCAACTTTAATTTTTTTCTTCATCTCTTAAAAAACTCTCAACATAGTCCTTTAATGAACTCTGATATTGAGGAGGATGGCAGAGAGAAGACAGAGGAGGTTAACTGAGCTCTTGGGGGAAGGGCAAATGGCAAAAAGCAATCAGTAACAAGGGTGTGTCCCCCCACCTCCCATTTGGGGGAGTCTCCTTTTTATAGATGCATGTGTAGTTACAGTCAAAGCATTTGACCACTCTTCTATCCTTTTCATTATATTAAGCCTGTTGGTACATTCTTCTAAGAAACACTCTTGGGAGAATTGATAGTTTTATTACCTTGAAGCTGATCTGATATGTGAGGTCACTTGGGTTCCTGTGTTCAAGGAACATAATCAGAGAAATTGTCAACATGCTGTTTTGAGCACCAGCTGGGGTACTGATGACCTCTGTTTGGGAGGTGATTTCCAAGGCCAGCGGTGGTCCTGGAGTATCAGGTGAATATTGGGGAACTGCCCTAGGGAGCAGTACAAGTCCATGTGTCTTCTAGGAAAATGGCCCCTCATCACAATTAAATGTTGCAAGATAAATCAGTCACAGGATATGAGCCCTGCAAGACACTGTAGAGATCATCTGGTCCAAGACTGTTCTTTGTAAAGTAGAGCCAATGATGGGCAAGATCTGTCTGCTACTTTGTGCTGAGCTAAGCTTTCTGCATTTCTCACTTTAACACACTATATACACATACATGTCATTAAAGATTTCTTTTTAAGGAAAAGTATGCATGAGCAAAACAGACACGTACAAAAGACTATTAAATCTTATTGCTTCTACTGATGATTTTACCCTCTAAATACTCTTTTCCTCCAAACTTATGATTTCATGGGACTTCCAAACTCGCTGCTTCTCCCAGCCATCTGTTTTTAAGTCTCCCCCTTGCACAAAAGCTAAACAACTCTCTTATAACCTCAAAACTATTTTAAATTCTTTCCATATGTACTGTTGCTCTCCTTAACTGTGCCGAGGTGTAAGTTCTTAGCCACAGCTATTTCCAGGGTCTTACCTCTATCCTCACCAGGGAGCGAAGATGGCATTCCCCTTGTCCCCCTCCGTGTGCCCTGAATCCCCTGGAAACAACCTGGAATCCAGTTTCCTTTCTCCAGCATGTCTCCCAACTTCTTCTCCATTCTCCTCACTGTCCAGGGACCGTATGGATTTGGAAATCAATTACCAAATAACAGCAACTTTCCAAACCTGGTCCATGTTTAAGAAACCCATAGCATTCTGTCATTTGGCTTTTCGACCCTCATTTTGCCAGCCTTGGTTCTTTTTAAGACATGTTTGTAGAGATAACCAATTAAAGCCCCTTCTGAAGATTCATGACAAGTCTGGACTTCTCACATCTTCCTACTTTTGGCCTTTCAAGTGGGCTTGCTGATTAAGTCACAGCAAAGGCGACAACAATGTCTGTTTATTTTTAGCAGATTCGTGATTCAGATGCTTTCCTGTCTTTTTCTTTTTTTAATCTTTTCCAACCAGGAACACTTTCAATGTTCATTTGGAAAGACAGAACACCCAGCATCATCACCCCTGGTTTCTATTATGTGCAGTCTCCAGCCAGGTTAAGGGTTGGTGATCAGTCCCCAAGTTGAACATCTGGCTGAAGACATTGGCCTGAATTTATCCAAATCCTGGAATCATTCTTTCTGTGAATAGACATCTGCCTTCCCCTTGGTAATGACTTCACTGGGAGATCAGTGACAGGTCGGTCCACATAGTCGTGGCCCCAAAACCAAGAAGCAGGCATGACTGTTCCTGCAGGGTTGGTTATGAACTGGGTTGAAAGGTATGGGTCTTTCAAAACCAGTAAATTAGAACTTATTTAAATTTCACTACACCTTCTAGATAGCCTGGGACTTTGAAAGAGTTGGAGAGAATTGGAGAGTATAGCCAAGCTCAGTTCAGATAGTGTCTATTAAGATGCTCTGTGGTCTGCTAGGGGTACAAATATTAGACATATGGGTACTGACCTTGGGAGTTCTGCAGTATAGAAAAGAAACTAAGAACTTTAACCACAGCATCATATGTGCTGTCATAGAAATTTATCCACAGTGCTTTATGTGCCCCATTGAAAGAATAATGAACTTCAACCAGAGTTTGGATGGAGGAGGACTAATGGAAAGCTTGACATTTAAGCCGCATCTTTTTTCAGTTGACATATAATTGACACATATTATTCCATTAGTTTCAAGTGTACAATGTAATGATTTAATATTTGTATACATTGAGAAATGCTTATCACAATAAGTCTAGTAAACAACCATCATCATACCTAGCTACGATTTTTCTTTTCCTTGTGATGAGAACTTTTAAGCTGGATCTTGATGGAATTTTCTATTTGGGTATATTGGTAAAAGGGAGGAGAGAAAAACATGGGTGAAGTCCCAGAAATCTGAAAGCTCTGGAAAACGCTGTTTTCATCTGTCTGGCTGGTCTAGAGGTTGAGCGTGTAGGAGGATTGGGAAATGAGACTAGAAGCAGGCTGCGACCCTCTTTCCAAGGACCTTGTAGGTAATAACTCACTTTCATTCAACGCCATCTCACGCACTAGCGCTCAGTTGAGCCTGGAACACTGATGTTTCATTTGGTGATCATAGATCTCTCTCTGATGTCAACAGACACATGACATATGAAGCAGAAGCAATGTTTTTTTATGTTTTCATCGAGATGTAACATTTAGAAAAATAGTGGTGAATGAGAAAGTAAAATCCTTGTGTGACATAGCATCTTTGATTGATTTTGACCTAGTGCAGCTTTTGATAGTAAATGTACTATGTTAATGAAAATCAAGTGTTCAGCTTGTGCTCTCTGTCTGTCTCTCTCTGTCTCTCTCTGTCTCTCTCTCTATGTCTCTCTCTGTCTCTCTATGTCTCTCTCTTTCTCTCTGTCTCTCTGTCTCTCTGTCTCTATGTCTCTCTCTGTCTCTCTCTGTTTCTCTCTGTGTCTCTCTGTCTCTGTGTCTCTCTGTGTCTCTCTGTCTCTGTGTCTCTCTGTGTCTCTCTGTGTCTCTCTGTGTCTCTCTCTGTCTCTCTCTCTCTCAATCTCCCTTTTCTGAAAGCACTTAATTAGACTGTGAGACAGTCCATGATGTGGTTTGTTTGTTTTTTCAGAGGCAGGTCAGAGGAGATGCGAAACACAGTGGTTCTAAACAGTGGTTCTGTGTAAAGTACTTCAAAAGTATTGTATTTTCAGGGTTTTAAAATCTGAGGTATCTGACCCAGAGGAAGTTATTGATGAGTTTCAAGGGGATCCTTTAAATTGTATATTATTTTGTCTACTAACTCATTCATCTGTCAGCTTTTATGGAGAAAGTTCATGCTTTTCCGAAAAGGGTCTATCTATCTCCAACATAATAGGAGCCACTAATTTGTAGATTTTCTACAGAAAATTATATCCCCACTACTTTTTCAATATGAGAAAATCCCTGCCTTTGTTCAGGAGACATGGAACTGGATTCAAATTCTACCTTTGTCAGTTGCTGCTGTGTGACCTCAGCCTTTACTTCCTCCTTGTGAATGTGGAAAGTAATATGGGGACAGAAAAGGAGATTTACACACATAATAAAGAGAGCAGATGAGCTTGCCAAGTGATTGGAGAATCAAGAAACTGAAGATGGACTCTGGGGGTCATCAGTATTCAAGGGGCTATTGAGAAAGGGGACTGATGAAGGAGACTATGAAAGAGAGGCTGGGAAGCCAGGAGGGACACCAGGAGGGAAGAGTATAAGGAGCTGAGAGAGAAGAGAGAGTCAGACAGGAGACATCAGAGTGATCTGGCACCTTTGGTTTCTCACTTTGATGCCAGATCATGCTTCTCCAAAGTGTGCTCATGTGCTCAGGAGATATTTGATGAACTAAAGACTCCTTGTTTATTTATTTACCATAAATCTGTTGAATGATTTTTGTGTGCCAGGGAAAGCCATTGAGACTGTGAGGCTTAGTTCATGATGTTTCATCGTGTTGATTTTTGTAGAGAAAGGAATCAGGCAGGAATGAAGGCAAGTAGGCAGGCAGGCAGGAAGACAGAGGAGGAGGAAGCATTTATTCATTTAGTTCATCTTTGCCGTCTATTGTTCTTTCCCCCGCCCCCAGCCCAACCCCACCCAGGTCTCTCATCTGGGTCCTTGGGTTTCTTACATGAATCATGTTGTTGTAGCTCCAGGATAAATGCCCGAGTCACCAGGGATATCATGATGTTTCATATTTAGAAACTTTAGGGTTCAACATTTCTGCCCATGCAGTTGCTAATAGACAGTAGGATGTGCTGACCAGGGAGCTAACAGTCAGTCTCCCCAGGCCAAAGGGATGGAGCCTGGATGATCTTGTAAGTAAATGTCCACAGTCTAAAATGAATCCCCCAGTCAAGTTGGGGGCAGGGGTTGTGGTCAGTAAATGCCTTTCATGTACAAAGTTCTGGTTCCGCTTAAGCACTTGCAATTGTAGGCTGTGGCTCTGTAAAATTCACACTCTTCTCGTGCTTCTTTGCATTTTCTGTGCCTGAATGGTGCCTGTGCCCATGTTTGGTGGATGGAGAAATGTATTACATCTGGGGTTAGTTTCCTCCCAGGGAAGCTTCTTGTTTTAACTTGAAAGCATGACTGATGTGTTCTATAGAGCAAAAACACCATTTGTTGTATGCAGACCATGAGCAAGGCCCTGTGCTAGATGCTTTCACATACATGACCTTGTTTGGGATGAGAGTCCGCTTTATGGAGATTTCAGTGCACTGCAGATCAAACAGTGTTTCAAATAAAGGTTTCCCGAGTCCGCTTTATGGAGATTTCAGTGCACTGCAGATCAAACAGTGTTTCAAATAAAGGTTTCCCTGGAGCGAAACTGCAAACAGTGTAACATACTTCATGCATAAGGCTAGTGTGAATCCTGGCTTCCTTACACCCAGCTTCCCAAGGAGCTCTTCCTGTCTTGAAAATAGCTTCCAACCTGGTGTCTTTTTTTTTTTTTTATAGTTTATTTTTTATTGTAGTAATTATTCTACACATTAAAATAATTTTCTGTGTGTAGGTTCCCATTTCACAGATATATTTCAACATAACCTCCACCAAATCACCAGGTGTTCTTCCCCATTGTCCAGGGGGCTCCACCACCATTTGCCCCCGCCCGCCCCATTCCCTTTTGGTAACCTCAGTTCTGTTGCAAATGTTTCAGGGTTGGTTGTGTTTCATCTGTTCCTTTGTTTTGTCTATTCACATTCCACCTATGAGTGAGGTCATCTGGTATCTTTCTTTCTTCTTTTGACTTGTTTCACTTAGCATAATCCCCTCTAGTTCCATCCATGTTGGTTCAAATGACAGGGTTCATCTCTTCTAAGGGCTGTGTAGTATTCCATTGTATAAATGTACCGCATCTTCTTTATCCATTCATCTGATGTTGGCCACTTAGGTAGTTTCCAGTTCTTAGCTATTGTGAATAGGGCTGCAGTAAACACGGGGATACGTACATCTCTGCAGATGGGTGCTTTTGCATCTTTTGGGGAGATGCCCAGAAGTGGAATGATGGGATCATATGGGATTTCCATCTTCAGTTTTTTGAGGAATCTCCAAACTGTTCTCCATAGGGGTTGTACCAATTTACATTCCCACCAACAGTGCAAAAGTGTTCCCTTTTCTCCACATCCTCACAAGCATTTATTGTTTCCAGACTTTTGGGTAATAGCCAGTCTTTCAGATGTCAGGTGATATCTCATTGTTGTTTAATTAGCATTTCCCTGATAGCTAGCAAGTAGGAACATAATTTCATGTGCCTGTTGGCCGTCTCATCTTCAGAAAAGTATCTCTCCAATTCCTCCTCCCATTTTTTGATTGGATCGCCTATTCTTCTGTTCTTGAGTTTTATGAATTCTTTGTATATTTTAGATATTAAACCTTTCTCAGAAATATCGAATGAAAATATCTTCTCCCAGCTAGTAAGTTTCCTTTTGGTTTTGGTGGTGTTTTCTTTTGTTGTGAAGAAGCTCCTTAGTTTGATATAGTCCCAGTTGTTTATTTCTGTTTTAGTTACCCTTGATGGTGGAGTTGAGTCCCCAAAGACTTCTCTATGACTGATGTCATTGAAAGTCTTTCCTACGATCCTATTTTCTAAGAGCTTTATGGTTTCTGGTCTTATATCCACGCCCCTAATCCATTTTGAGTTAGTTTTTGTGAATAGTGTTAGATAGTTGTCTAGCTTCATTTTGTATGTGGCTGTCCAGTTTTCCCAGCACCATTTTTTGAAGAGACTTTCTTTTTTCCTTCGAATGCTTTTGGCTCCTTTGTTGTAGATTGACTGTATGTGAGTGGGTCAGTTTCTGGTGATTCAGTTCTATTCCACTGATCTGTGCCTGTGTTATTATTCCTGTACCATACTGTTTTGATCACTATTGCTTTGTAATATAGTTCAAAGTCTGGAAGTGTAATCCCTCCAGATTTGTTCTTTTTTCTAATGATTACTTTGGCTGTTTGAGGTCTTTTGTTGTTCCATACAAATTTTAAGATTTTTTTTGTTCTATTTCCTGGAAATAAGCCCAAGGGATTTTAATGGAATTTTAATGAAAGACATACTTTCCTCCTGCTGTTTGAAGTATGCTGCTTTTCTGTGTCCCTGTGCATGTGCACATGTGTACACACTGAAAATTGAGGCTCTAATAAATGAATGACTCCATTTTTTTGTCCTGTCTATCCAGAGGTCTTTTTCTCATTTTTTTGTGGCAAGTGTGAACCTGTAAACTCAAGCATAACTGGATTATGTGTTCAGTGCACTGGAGCAGAGGAAGGGTAAAAAGTGAGAAGGACTATGTTGGCCCAGCCCCTGCTCAGCTGGGGACATGCCTGTGGATAGCC